>CAUYQG010128811.1:0-34743 GCA_963574415.1 Tarsius wallacei
TTAACTTCCTCTTTTTCTATTTGGGTACCTCTTATTTCTTTCTCCAGCCTTATTGCTATTGCTAGAACTTCCAATACTACATTAAATATGAGGGGTAAGAGCGAAGATCCTTGTCTTGTTCCAGTTCTTAAGGGGAATGCTTCCAACCCACCCATTGAGTATGATATTGGCTAAATGTATGTCATAGATGGTTCTTATTGTTTTGAGGAATGTTCTTTCAGTGCCTAGGTGTCTGAGAGTTCTTAATCAAGAAGAGATGTCGGATTTTATCAAATGCTTTTTCTGTGTCTGTTGAGATAATCATGTGGTTCTTGATTTTATAACTGTTTATGTGGTAGATTACATTTATTGATTTGTTTAGAACCAGCCTTCCATCCTGGGAGTAAAGTTCACTTGGTCATAATGAACAATTTTATTAATAGGTACTATTAATGAGACTTGCTTGTATGCTATTGAGACATTTTTCATCCATGTTCATCAGGAAAATTGGTCTGAAGTTATCTTTCCTTATTTCATCCTTTCCATTTTGGGATATCAGGATGATATTGGCTTTACAGAATAAGCTAGGGAAGATCCTTCCTTCTTGATTGCTTGGAATATTTTCAGTAGAATTGGTATCAGCTCTTCTTTGTAGACCTTGTAGAATTCAGCTGAGAAACAATCCATCTAGGGCTTTTCTTTTTGGTGGGAAGTTTTTATTATTATTATTGAATCAATTTCTTGAATTGGAATTTGTCTAAGTTTTCAATTTACTCTTGTTTCATTCTGGAAGGTTGTGTGATGTCAGGAATTTCTCCATTTTTTCCCTAGATTTTCTAGCTTACTCAATTCACAGTAATCTCTAGTAATCTTTTGTGTTTCTTCAGAGTCAAATATAAATCACCTTGTTGTTTCTGATTGTGTTTATTGCTTATTTGAAATCTCTCTATCTCTTTTTTAATTAAAACTAACCTGGGGTCTAAAATCTTATTTATTCTTTCAAAAAACTAGTTTCTTAACTTGTTGATCCCTTGTACATTTTTCTCCATTTCACGAATATATTATTTTATTTTGATAATTTCTATTCTTCTGCTGGTTTGGGGATTGTATTGCTATTGTTTTTCCAGCTCCTTTAGGTGTGACATTAGATTGTTTGCTTGTGTCTATTTTATTGATATGTGTATGTAATATCATGAACTTCTCTCTCAGCATCACTTTCATGGTATCCTAAAGGTTTTGGTGTGTTGTGTTTGTTTTTTTCTAGAAATCTTTTTATTTCTGTCTTGATTTCTGTGTTATAACCCAAAAGTCATTCAGAAGATACTGTTTAGTTTCCAGGCATATGTGTGTTTTGGGGAGTTCCTTTGGTGTTCATATATATTTTTTTATTCTGCTGTTACCTGAGAAGATTCTTGGTATGATTTTAACCTTTTCAAGTTTGTTCATGCTTGGTTTATTAAGTATGTGGTTAATTTTGGAGTATATGTTACGTGTGGATGAGAAGTTTGTATATCCTGTTGTTGTTGGGTGAAGTGTTCTGTAGATGTCTATTAGATCTAATTGGTCCAGTGTCAAGTTGAAGTTCTAGATTTCTTTCTTGGCTTTTGGTAGTGATAAGCTGACTATAGCTGTTAGTGGGGTATTGATCTCTCCAACGATCATTGTATGGTGGTCTGTTTCTTCTCTTAGATTAATTAGCAGTTGCTTTATAAATATTGATGCTCTTATTTGGGGGGCTTATGCATTCAAGATGTATATTTCCCACTCATGAATTGAGCACTTTCTCATTATGTAGTGTACTTCACTCTCCTTTTGAACTTGCATTGGTTTAATGTGTTGTATATGATATAAGAATAGCTACTCCTGCTTTTTTTTTTTTTTTCCATTTTCCTTGAGGCCCTTTACCTTGAACTTATGGTTGTTATTTGCAGTGAGATGAGTTTCCTGAAGGCAGCAGAAGGATGGACCATGCTTCTTTATTCAATTTGCCACTCTATGCCTTTGAGTGCCATGTTCAGTCTGTTCACATTCACGTTAATTAATGTGGAGTCTTCTTCCTGTCATATTAATGTTAAGACCCTAATTTGTATTATGGTTGATTTGTATGGCCTGTAAACTCTGTGCTTACCTAGCTTTTGTGATGGGTGGGACCATTCTTTTATTTCTGTGCTTGGCACTTTCTTAAATATATCCTGAAGGATTGGTCTGGAGGTGGCATATTCTCTTAGGAAATGCATGTCTGGAAAGGATTTTAGTTATCCTTCATTAATGATGCTTAGCTTGCTAAGGTAAGAAACTCTTTTTTTTTCTTTCTTTTTTTTGAGTTGGAGTCTCAATCTGTCGCCCAGACTGGAGTGCAGTGGCCTCTCCCGGCCACTGCAGCCTCGACCTGCTGGGCTCCGGCGATCCTTCCACCTCAGCCTCCCAAGTAGCTGGAACTACAGGCGCACACTACCACACCCAGCTAATTTTTTGATTTATTGTAGAGATGAAGTCTCACCAAGTTGCCCAGGTGGGTCTCGAACCCGCGGGCTCAGGCAGTCCACTTACCTCAACCTCCCAAAGCGCAGGATTACAGGCTGAGCCATCGAGCCCAGCTAGGTAGGAAATTCTTGACTTCTACTGAGACATCTGCTGCAATTCTGATGACTTTCCTTAGCAGGTAGTCTGTCCCTTCTCTCTAGCTGCCTTTAGGATTTTTTCTTTCATGCTGACCTTGGCAAGTCTGATTATTATATTCCTTGAGGAGGGTCTTCTAATGTATTGCCTCACAGGAGTTCTCTGAATTTCTTGTGTCTGCATGACTTCCTTTCTAGAGAGATGGGGGAAGTTTTATTTGATGTAATTTTAGAAGGCTTTTTTCAGTTTAGTCTCTATTTCCTCTTTTCTCCCAGGGATGCCAATCATCTATAGATTTTGTCTCTTTACCCAATCCTAGACCTCTCATAGGTTTTGTTCATTTTTTAATCCCTTTCTCTTTTGTTTTGTGTGACTGGGTTAATTCAATAATTCCGTCTTCAAGCCCTGAGATTATTCCCTCTGACTGATTGATTCTGCTGTTAAGACTTGCCACTGTGTTTTGAAATTCCAGGTGAGAATTTGTTGCCAGAGTTCATTTTGGATCTCCTCAGAAAACACTACCCCATGGCCTGGTTAATTTGAATGTCCACTTTCTTCTAGATCTTGTTGAGTCTCTTTGCCATACCTAGTCTGAATTATACATGTGTCATCAGGGACAGGTCATTCTGGATGGGTACCATTGCTTGGGATCGGAGAATTTCTTTGTTGGTGTTGAATTCTTAAGTCTTTTGGGATGGCTAATTTTTCTTTTCGGGTTCTTTTTCAACTGTGAGGGAAGTCTCCTTTTTTGTTTTTATTATATTTATTTGATAAATGTGCTATTCTTTAGGTGAAAGTCTGTGTTTTTGCATTTAGCCTCCCTCCTCTGATCTGTCTATGGATGGGAAGAGGTGGAAGGGAGAGTGGAAAGCTGGGGAAAATCGTGTCATGCTTCAATGGTGCATTCTGGCAAGGGTGGAGCAAGTTCTTTCCTCTATATCAGTGACTTTCCCCTCTCTCTGGTAGAAACACCAGCTTTCGCATCCCCTTCCTAGCTCTTGCATCTCACCAGGAGAATTGTTGAGTGCCCAGAAAGGACCCCATACTTTTAGTCTTGCACAGGCTTTCTGAGAGCGTGAAGTGGCTTCATCCCATCTAAACAAGTCTGCTCCTCTCGCACAGGGGTAGAATGGAGATCACTGCCTTGTTGACAGAGACCTCCCTCTGTCTGCAGGTGCGTTGGACCACCACGGCCTTGCTGCACGGAGGTGAACCACCTCTTAGTTCTTGCCCTGCTCCATGGGAGGGAGGAAATCACAGTGATGGCAGCCCCATTAGGGCAAGTTGCACTTGCAGCCCTTATCTGAGGCTGGGACAGGTGCCAGTGTTGCTGGATAAACTTCCTGAAGTGGGCGTGTGCCCCTGCTAGGGACCAGAGAGGGAGAGAGGGAGTGTGCCCCCATAGCACAGACCACCTTCACAGGGTGAGTTCTGTGAAGTCTGTCTATAAGAGGATTGGTGGCTGCAGTGCCAGGGCTCACCAGGAACAGGAGTCTCCTGGTCCCTACATTGCTTCCAATTCTGGGCAGTTCTCTGCATCTGGTCAGTATGGGAGAGGATGTGAGGGGAAGACCTGACTGTCTTTCTTTTGGCTGTAGCTGCAGAAGCTCATGAGAGATGTGCAGAGACCCTTCCGTTCACTCGCCTTTTCCTTCTCCAAAAGTGCTCTCCCAATTTCATATGGAGGCTTCTTCTGGGAGTGGCTGGAGCTTGCAGCTGTCCATCCTGTGACCCAGATGACTGTCTGATAAACTTCAGCTTGTGTTTCCAAGCGTGCTTTCACAGCCGCAAGGTCACGGCTCCTTTTAGACTTCTTTGCTGAGAACAATAGTCATTCTATGTCTTGATTCAGCCAACTTGGTCCTCCCACCCTAAGTTTCTTTAAAATATAACTATTTCCACTTAAAGTAATGGCAAAATATTATTGTTTTTATAACATACATAAAAGAATACTATATAATAATAAGAGCATAATGATTGGATGGGAGAAACGCAAGTGCACTATTGATAGTTTGTAGCAGTTTACCACTACTATATGGGAAGTAGTATAATATAACTTAAAGATAGCAATAAGTGAAAAAAGAATACTAATAACAAACCATAACAACAGCAAGCACTAAAAAATAATGATAAAATAATGATAACTAATTTGTTAGCAAAGAATATATAGTGGAATTATAAAAATAATAGAAAAGAAGACAGAATATATAGGAAAGGAGGAGTGAGAACAAATGAGACAAATGAAAACATAGTAAAGATGTTATAAATAAATAAAAATATATAAATAATTGCATAAATAAAAAAACAAATTAGATTGATTGTCTGATTTTGTGAAAGTGAATAAAAGCAAGACTCAATTATTTGCTTCCTTCAAGAAATATACTTCAAATAAAGACTTAAATAAGTACAAAGTAAAATGACAGAAGAGGATATACAATACCAATGCTAATAAAAAAATGTGGAACACTATACAAAGTACATTTTGGAACAAAAAATAATAGCAACAATAAATAAGTTTATTTTAGAATGACAAAAAGTTTCCTTCATTAGAAGAACATAATCTTAAACATTTATGAACCTAATAACAGCACATCAAATGTGTGAATCAAAAACTAATAACATTTCAGGAAGAAGTAGGCAAATCTACAATTTATTTGAAAATTTTAATGCCTTGCTCTCAATAATTGAGAAAATGGAAAGAAAACCATTTAGCATATAGAATATTTGAAGAATACTATCAATTAACTTTATCTAATTGACACTTATAAAACACCTCAACCACATACAACAGAATACAAATTCTTTTAAGAGCACATGGAAAATTTGAAAAGACAGACTATATTCTGAGTTATAAAACAAGTATCAATACATTCAAAAGGATTCAAGTCATACAGGGTATTTTCTTTGACCACAATGGAATCAAAGTAGAAATTAATAAGGGAAAAATCACAGGAATATCTTTCAAATATTTGAAAACAAAATGGCACAATTCTAAATTATACATTGGTCAATGAAGGAAACACTAGAGTACCCTGTTTATTAGAAATACAAAACAGGAGAAGGATTGAGATGACTGGTGAAAGGCAATGAAAGTATGTTTCTCCTACGGAGTGAACCAAGATGAGGGAGTTTTCTCAGCATCCAGAGAGGAGCTGAACCAGCAGCACACCCCACACTGCATCAAAGAAATTAATATAACCACATAGTACAAAGAAAAGAAAAATCAATCAACCTGGGTTAAAACTAGTCAGATTTTTCACCGGGATGGCAGGACCAACCATGAGCATCCTTTGGACACAGTGGGGAAGGTCACTGAGGGTAATTCAGGAATTCTGTGCTCTTGCCATGGACTTGGAGGGTCCCTGAGACTTGTGGGACTCCAGTACCTCATAGAAAACTGTCTTATAGTCAAGTTCTGCTGATGCCCAAGTGGAATGGTACAGGAAGAAAAAAAAAAGCTTTAGGCAGCTACAGCCACCATATACCAGGAACTCAACCCTTGTTGGCAGCTGCCTTCTAGCCCACCTCAGAGGGAATATGCCCCCAAAACAAACTCCACTGTGTCAGACAGTTCATGGCTGAAGTTGTCTGCCATGAGAATGCCTGAGGTCCTGAGACGGGCTGCACATTGACATTCAGAATGCAGCCTGTTGAGGATATGGCAAGGGAGCTTGTTGAGACTTGTTACCTAGCAACCTTTCACCCCCAAGAGAAACTCTTTGGTGTAGCACCTGCAAAACAACATTACCTCAATGGCCAGGGACCCCCCTCTGAATCCCAATCCCCACTAGGGTAGCCAAGAGTGGATATGTGTGGGGACTTTGAGTTCCTTTTTCCTGCACCTCCCTCAAGGTCTCAGAACAGACAGAGAACTTGGGTAATCTCCACAACCCATTGACTGCTAAGATTAGTTGAGCAATTCCTTTGAGCTACACATGTCCAGCATAAAGCCCACAGCCACCATCACAGCTGGCTGTCTCCCACAAATGCCACCTCTCAACCAGAGGTTAACAGCACAGTCCATCATATTTGATATAATACTTCATTTTTGGGGAAGGCCTGATCCCACAACCCAGTTAATACCACTAACTATGCCATCTAAGTCACTCAGGATGACTTAAGCCTGTGCAGGTACCAAGAACTGCCACAGCTGGCAACTGAGAAACTTACCACACCAAAGGAACCCTACAGTGCCTATGTCAGATCCCTGCCAACTTCAAATAAGAAGAAACAATCTACCCAAATGAGAAAAAAGTAGAAATAATTATAAAAATATGAAAAAAGAGGTTTCACCCTCCCAACAACCAAATAACCCTTCAGCAATGAACAGTAACCAAAACAAACTTTATGAAATTTCAGAAATATAATTCAAAAGGTTGATTATAAAACTGCTCAGTGAGATTCAGAGAAAGTTGTAAACCAACATAAAAAAATTAAAAAGAAAAACTTTTCAGGAAATGAATGAAAAATTATCCAAGAGATAGGCTTCTTAATAATAAAAACAAGCTGAAATTCTGGAAATGAAAGAATTATTTAGGGAAGTATAAAATTCAATAGAAAGTTTTAACTGTAGACTAGAGAAAGTAGAATAAAGTATCTAGGAATCTGAAAACAAGGCTTTTCAATTAACCCAATCAGATAAAAAAAAATAAAGAAAAAATAATCAAGAGAATGGAACAAAGTCTCTAAAAAATTGAGATTATGTAAAACATCCAAACCTCAAATTCATAGAGGTTTCTAAGGATGAAGAGAAAACAACAGGTTATGAAAACTTATTTGAGAAAATAATGGTGAAAAACTTCACTGGCTTCACCAGAGGTTTAAACATCCAGATACAAGAAGCCCCCAAATCCCCAGAAGATTCATTGCAAAAAGGTCATTCACAAGGTATATAATCATTAGGTTATGCAAAGTTAATGTGAAGGAAAGAATTTCAAGAACAATGAGACAAGACATCACATAATTTTCAATATAAATCTAACAGACTAACAGCAGAGTTCTCAGAAGAAACCCTACCAGGCAGAAGGAATTGGGGCTTCATGTTCAATTTCCCAAAACAGAATACAAGTCAACCAAAGGTGTTGTATTCTGCAAAACTAAGTTTCATCCATAAAGAAGAAATAAAGACTATCTCATATAAACAAACATTGAGGGAATTTGTCACCACTGGAAATGCTCAAATGAGTTCTAAATTCAAGACAAAAGGTCCAAACACAGCAGTAGAAAAACATTGCAAGTCATAAAATTAACAAGATTTATGAAATACCAACACAAATAAATAAATAAGCAATCAGTTAACTATTAGCATTATGAGTGGCATAGTTTCTTGTATATTACTAACCTTGAACATATATGGTCTCAATTTCACACTAAAAAGATGTAAACTAGCAGAATTTTTTAAAATCCAAATATCTGTTGCCTTCGAGTACTTTTACCCACTAAATACAAAAAGAATCCTATAGACACAAGGTGGAGGGGGGTGAAAATATTCCATGCAAATGGAAACCAAAAATGTGCAGTAGTAGCCAGTCTCATATCAGATAAAACCGATTTTAAATTAACAACAGTAAAAAAGACAAAGACGGTTATGTAAGGATAAATGGATCAATCCAAAAAGAAGATATAGCAATTTTAAATATATATTCACCTAACCCCAGTTTTATAAAACAAATTCTACTAGACCTAAGACAGCAATAAAATAAGAGTGGGAGACTTCAATGCTCCACTGAAGCATTAGACAGATCATCAAGGAAGAAGGTCAGCAAAGAAAGAGTGGAGTTAAACTGAACCCTAGAACAAACGAACCCAACAGATATCTACAGAACATTCCATTCCAACCTTACATAATATACATTTTTCTCAATAGTACATGGAACATTCCACAAGATAGACCAAGAAATAACCTACAAATGAAGTATCAATAAATTTTAAAAATCATATCAGGCACCTTCTTAGACCACCACATTAGAATAAAATTAGAAATTAACTCCAAGAAGAACTCACAAAACCAAACAAAAACATGGAAATTAGGTTAAGAATGAAATCAAGATGGAAATTTAAAATTTTCTTGCAATAAATGACAACAATGAAACAAGTTATCAGAGCCTCTGATACCCAGTCTAAAGTGTGCTCAAAGGAAAACTTACAGTGCTTAAGACCTACATTAACAACCTAATGTCACATCTCAAGAAACCAAAAAGTCATAAACAAACCAAATCCAAAACTAACAGAAGAAAATAAATAACAAAGATTGGAGTAAATCGTAAACGAAATTTATATAAAAAAAATACAGCTGGGCTCGGTGGCTCAGCCTGTAATCCCGTGCTTTGGGAGGCTGAGGTGAGTGGATTGCCTGAGCCTGCAGGTTCGAGACCTGCCTGGGCAGGCGAAACCTCATCTCTATAATAAATAATAAAAAAAAAATAGCCGGGCGTGGTAGCGCGTGCCTGTAATTACAGCTACTTGAAAGGCTGAGGCAGAAGGATTGCCGGAGCCCAGCAGGTCGAGGCTGCAGTGGCCAGGAGTGGCCACTGCACTCCAGTCTGGGTGACAGAGTGAGACTCCAACTCAAAAAAAAACCAAAAAACAAAAAACAAAAAAAACAAAGAATCAATGAAACAAAAAGTTGTTTATTTGAAAGATAAAATTGATAGAATATTAGCTAGGTTAATTATGAAGCAAAGAGAAGATTCAAATTAACTCAATCAGAAATGAAAATGAAAACATCACAACTGATAAGCAGAAATACTAAAGAACACCCAAGATTATTGCAAAGAAACTAGACAATCTAGAGGAAATGGATAATTTATTGGAAATATACAGCCTCTCAACCTTGAATCAGGAAAAATAGAATCCTTAAATAGATCTATAATGAGGAGCAAGATTGAAGCCATAATTAAAAGACTTCCAAGAAAAAAAAAGTCCAGGACTTGATGTACTCACAGCTGAATTCTACCAGACCTTCAAAGAAGAACTGGTTCCAATTGTACACAAGATTGTAGAGGAGGGAATCCTCCCTAATTCATTCTTTGAGGCCAGTATCACTCTGATTCCAAAGCCAGAAAAAGACATTACAACAAAAAAAGAAAACTACAGAACAATAACCCTTATGAAGTAGACATAAAAAATATTCAACAAAATATAAGCTAACCAAATACAACAGCACTTAAAAAAAGTAATCCACCATAATCAAGTGGGTTATATCACAGGAATGCAAGGATGGTTCAATATATGCAATTCAGCAACTGTGATCCACCAAGTAGAGAATTTTTTTTTTTTGAGTTGGAGTCTCACTCTGTCACCCAGACTGGAGTGCAGTGGCTGCTCCCAGCCACTGCAGCTTCAATCTGTTGGGCTCCGGCGATCCTTCCACCTCAGCCTTACAGTAGCTGGAACTACAGGCGCACGCTACCACGTATGCTATTTTTATTTATTTATTTATTTATTGTAAAGATGAGGTCTAACCAAGTTGCCCAGGTGGGTCTCGAACCCGCGGGCTCAGGCAATCCACTCACCTCAGCCTCCCAAGGCACGGGATTACAGGCTGAGCCACAGAGCCTGGCCAAGTAGAAAAATTTTAAAACAAAAGTCATATGATCATTTCAATAGATACAGAAAAGTATTTGATAAATTCTAGCATCCTTCATGATAAAAACACTTAGCAAAATAGGCAGATGGAACATTCCTCAAAATAATAAAAGCATATATGACAGAGCCACAACCAGTGTCATCCTGAATGGGAAAAATGGAAAGAATTCCCCCTCAGAGCTAGAAAAAGACAAGGATACTCACTGTCACCACTGATGTTTAACATAGTATTGGATGTCCTAGCCAGAGCAATCCAGGCAAGAGAAGGAAATAAAGGATATCACATTGGAAAAGAAGAAATAAAACTATTTCTGCATACTGATGATATTATCTTAAAGACTTCTGGACTTAATAAATGAATTCTGTAAAGTTTCAAGATACAAAATCAACACACACAAATCAGTAGTACTGCTATACACCAATAGTAACCAAGCTGAGAATCAAATCAAGAACTCAATTCCAATTACAATAGCAGCCAAAAGCCAAAATCTTTAGGAATATATTTAACTAAGCAGGGGAAAGATGTCTACAAGAAGAGTTATGAAACACTGATGAAAGAAACTTCAGAGGACACAAACAAATGGAAATAATCCCATGCCCATAAATTTGAAGAATCACCATTGTTAAAATGACCATATTACCCAAAATAATCTAGAGATTCAATGTAATCCCTACCAAACTACTAATGGAATTTTTCACAGAATTTGAAAAAAGAATCCTGAAATTCATATGTAACCAAAAAGAGCCAGAATAGCCAAAGGAATCCTATGCAAAAATAACAAAATGAGAGGAATTATATTACCTTACTTCAAATTACGCTGCAAGGCCATAGTATCCAAAAAAGCATGCTAATGATACAAGAATGGACACATGGATCAATGAAACAGGATAGAGAATTCAGAAATAAACCAAAATATTTACAAACTGACCTTTGATAAGGCATTCAAAAACACACAATGGGAAAAAGATACCCTATTTAACAAATGGTGGTGGGAAAATTGAATATAAAACTATCCCTATCTCACCATATAAAAATTTTGCTCAAAATGGGTTAAAGACTTAAATGTCAGATCTGAATCCATAAAAGTCCTAAAAGAACACCCAGAAAAACTGTTCTGGACTTTGGGCTAGAAAAATATTTTTTAATAAACCCCTAAAAGCAAAGGCAACAAAACAAAAGTAAATCAGTGGGACTTAATAAAACTAAAAAGCTTCTGCACAGAAAAATAAATAATTAAAAGAGCAAATAACCTACAGAATGGGAAAGATATTCACAAACTATACATCCAACAAAGGACTAATACCCAGAATCTACAATGAACTCAAACAAATCTGCAAAAAAGACAAGTATGTACTTATATAAATATTTTGGCAATATGATCTTAAAGTAATCGTATTATGTGCTTAATGTTTAAATAAACATGTTCTTGTACTCATGGCACTAACAGCAAAGTGTTTCAAATTTTTTGAACTAATAAAAATGGTTTTGTTATTTGATATTTAACATAGAAATAAAGCAAACACCATCAAGGAGGGAGTGAATTCAAAATAACCTTTTTATCTAATAAATAATTAAGTATGAAAATAAACTATACATAAAATCAGAAGTAAATAACTTCTACTTTAACTAGATTGTATCAAAGACAAAACTCTTTCATATAGTATGCTAGGGAAAAATTGTGTTGAAAATAATAATATTTGTTACTTTTGTTATTAAATTGAAAAGCAAAAATTAATGAGTAATTCATTGGTTTTACACCTGTTTTTAAACGTACTAGTTTTGACCAAACCGAAGGACTGAAAAAAAACAATTTTCAATTTTAAACACTGGTTTGAAACCTTACTGAGGACAAGTCCATGAAAATGGAGATAACAAGTTCAGGAAAGAAAAAGTGTACAAGACAGAATTTTGTCTAAAATTTCATAAGAATTTTATATCTTGTGCAGAACATTAATTGAATTTTTACTAAAAGACATGATAGTCTCAACTGTGCCAGTAGCAATTACATCCTTTGGAAGAACATAAAAATAATATTCAGTAATTTCTGGATCTTCCCAAAAATGAAACCTCTTGATGAAACATCAAATTTGACCTTACAACTACTCTTGGGCACACTTTGGGAATTCCAAATGAATACTGTCAAAACAATTAGATTTAGATCAGGCACTTGATAAAATGCGCTAGAAGAATTAAGGAAAATAACAGAAAAAAAGAAAATCATGTTCTTTGACAAAAAAATTTGAATTATTTTGAATTTTCACTTTCCACATCATTTGGTATGAACTATTGTTTACAATTAATGTTGTTAGTGAAAAGCTTACAATAATAGTAAAACAAAAAATTTGTTATTCCACTTTTTTTTCTTTTTTTTTTGAGTTGGAGTCACTCCGTCACCCAGACTGGAGTGCATTGGCATGTTCCTGGTCACCGCAGCCTCTACCAGCCTCGACCTGGAACTACAGGCGCATGATACCATGCCCGGCTAATTTTTGATTTATTGTAGAGATGAGGTCTCACCAAGTTGCCCAGGTGGTTCTTGAACCCGCAGGCTCAGGCAATCCGTTCACCTCGGCCTCCCAAAGAGCTGGGATTATAGGCTGAGCCACCGAGCCCAGCCTAAATTTTTAAAAGACTAAATGCACACACATAAATTTTAGAGAAACTTGTTAAATCAAAACAAATGTAGTATAAAATATGACATTCACTATGTTAAAACATTATAACAAAATATTTGTATAATTGATGAGAACATTCAAGTATAATTGTTAAAAATAAATCTGTAATAAAATTGTATTTTCTGTCCATTGCAAATTACAAGTAGAGTTTTAATAGAGAATAAATTTAAATAAGTCTGGCAATAAATTGCTATCTTCAATGTTTAAAATATTTCTCTAAAAAATTGGAGAAAAAAATTAAGAAATATTTTCTGTATATACTAGATATTTCTTCAAGCCACAGTGAATTTCATAAATGGTGATTTTATATTAATAACATTAAAACATTTTTAAATATATTATGAAAAATAACAGTTTATCATGTGTGATCCCACATATGCAATGTTTAAACATTACATATAAAATTATCTATTTATTCCAAATATAAACATTACTTAACATTTTTCAATTTCAAGTTTCAAATTAATGGTGACTCAGCTGGGCAGATTTCCTAAAGTGGAAATTAACTAAAAAATAAAATAATATTCATAATTATTCAAAAATTTTGTCTAAGTTAAAAATGTGTCAAATTATGTGAAAATCTTGATTATAATGTTGATATTAGTGATTTTTCTAAAATGCAAGTAATTTTATAAAATAAACCTACAAAATATTATATTTGTATTTCAACTGTATTATCTATGTAAATATTATAGACTTATCAGCAGATTCTTCAGATTGGAGCAATAATAGATATTTTAGATATTTTCCAACTTTGTCAAATAAAACTATTGTCTCAGCTTATGCTTTTCTTTTTTTTAATTAACGTTATTTTAAATTAAAAACTCATAATTGTATACATTTATGGAGTACATTGTGCCATGCTTTTTATTTGTTATAATGAAGAACATATTCAACAGTTTATTAACTTTATTTACATGTTTTGGTCTCCAATTGGTTAGGCACTCTTTTCTCTTTCCCCCCCCCAGATATATTGATACAAGCTTATAAATAAAAATTGTACATATTTAAGGTGCACAACTTGGTGTTGTGTTATACGTATGTATACATTGTGAAATAAATAATAAAAGCAATCAAGCTAATTAAAATGTCTTCTCTCATATAGTTACTATTTTCTTTTTTTTCTGTGGTGAAACACTTAAGATCTACTTGTTAGCAAACTTCAAGTATTCAATACAGTATTGTTAACTATAATCACCTTGCTGTATGTCAGATTTCCAGAATTTACTCATCTTGTATAATTAACACTTTGAACACTTTGACCAACATTTCCCTATTGTCTGCTCTCCTCATTCTCTGGTCACACAGGGTATGTGAGTCTCCATTTATACTCTTGTTGAGGATCCTGCAAATTATAGGAATAGGTGTACTTGGTGACCTATGTTTAACGTGTGCCACGCATAAAAAATCAACAACAACAACAATAGCATCAATGACAAGAAACTCAATTGTATTAAGCCTCTGAAATTTGAGGGCTGTTTATACAGCCTACCCTTTGTAAATCAAGGACCAGTAGTTGTTCTTTATTTCAATTAATTAACTTATTAATACCTTTATGAAATGAGCATAATGTATTTCCTTGGAACTATCCAGAAGGTCCAGGTCAAATTTAGAACTTTTGAACGCCTTTAACTTCCACACTAGTACTTGGCAGCAGCCAGCCCAGATCCGCAGCTCACTTTTCCTTTTCTGCTGCACCCTGCTGCTCACATTCATAGCTGGCAATTTGTGCACCCTTGGATGTAACAATGCTCACAAAACCTGAACAGTTCTCTGTGGAAAGACAGAACCAGGAAAGGGTTCAGCATTGGATGGAAGTTCCAGACCATTTTTTTTTGTCAAGGAAATCTAGGATCAGTAAATCCCAAGCAAGAGCTGAAGGATGTGGGCTCTGAGTGAGCAAGTTTTCTTGAGAACTCTCCATTCTGAGGACAGAAGTATGGATCACCATGTTGCCCATCGAAGCTGAACTGGATAAAAAATGTGGTGCATATACACAATGGAATATTATGCAGCCATAAAGAAGGACAGACAAATGGACTTTGCAGCAACTTGGATGAATTTAGAGTCAATCATACTCAGTGATCTATCACAGAAACAAAAAACAGAGTAACATATGTTCTCACTCATAAGCGGACCTTGAACAATTATCATAATAGTATAAGAAAGGGATTGGCAGTGGTGGGAACTGCCAGGGAAGGGGCGTGAGGTTGGCAGTTGAGGGAAATTTTCAGAGGAGGGAGGGGCACACCTCTTCAGCAAGTGTACCTGCATAATGAACATTTGTATACCTAACTGAATTGTACCCCACATCTTTAAAATAAAAGGGGAAAAAAAAAAGAAGTGCAGCTGAGGAGTTGAAGCGAATGGAGGCTGAGTTAATTCCCCAGACTCTCTAAACTCAGGGCCAGGATTTCTCTTGCCTAGATCTCAGAGATTCCGCTGCCAGGCACAGTGCTAGAAGAGTAGGTGCAGAGATGAAATACATGTTTCCAGATGTCAAAGGAACTTACATTTTAGTGTGGTTACTGTTGGAATGTTAACATGATTCCTATTTCATCTTTTCTGAGGTAATAATAACTATTGGAAATGAAATCATGAAAATGAAAGCATTTTAATTAAAAAGGTGACAGTGCTATAAATACAAATTAGTATTATTGTGACTGCTGTTCTTAGGTCACTTGTTTGTCATTAATTTTATCTTTGAAATTATTTTCCAAATAAAGATTTAAGAAAATGGATGGTTAAGAGAGTACCAGGAATGATCTGTTTTAACCTGCTCAATAAAATTCAGCATAGAGTTCCTTTTATTAATGTAGGTCTTGAATGAAGGCATATTTGGGAGTAGAAACAAATTAAAAGTGATCTATTCCTGCATTTAAAATATAAATTTAAATGGAAAGAATCTGTTTTCTGTAGAATGAAAGGCACTAGGCTTTTCAACAAGAATGCTGTACCCAACATTGTTCTTTTTCTTCTTTGTTAGTTCTTTCATACATATCTTTTCCACCATCCTACACTCATCTCACCCAGTTTGGTTTCCATATACAGCTAATTATTTTGTCTGGTAATACTGCTAACTTGCTTTAATGTTTTCTTTAGAGTAGTACATTTGATTGAATATACATTTACTCTTATATTTAAAATTTTGAGGTAATAAGTTTCAGGGAAACCCAGCTGAGATATCCAGCCTACTCTGTGTGATATTTGCATTTTATTCTAGGCATATCTATAATAATCTCTTCAGAAAGTAGAATCTATACTCCCACATGAGCAGCGAGTGCTAAATTTTTAATGACTTCCTTAGGGTTTTGATTTTTACTATGATGGTTTCAAAGATTATATTATAATTTAGAAATGAGAAAATGTGATCGTTTTCTCCAGTAAATGTAAAACTATCATTACATTCTTTTGTCAGAATTCTGTACTTTTATTTACATATTTAAACACAGGTAAGCTTTTAAAACTATTTATATGCAAAGCCAAATGTCTAAACCTTCGTTTTCTTATTGATGCAATAAATATAATAATAGTGCTTTCATTATAGTTTTGTGATGAAGATTAAATGAAATTCCAGTCCCTATCATGCAGTAGAATTCCTGGCTCAGGCAAGTATTCAACGTATTTTAGTTGTAATTATTATTGTTAGACAATTACAGAAATCAGAAACAATGAACAATGATCTATATTGTTTGTTGGATTGGCTATTTGAAAGTTGATCCTCATTTAGCATGTCAGATCCCTTTACAAACACATTCATTTAGACAATACACTGAATTATGCCAATGAAGCAATTGGTTAAAACTGAAATTTATCAAATAGTACCAATGAGAGATTAATCAGTTATTAGCTATTTTATGAATTAAAAATTGAATCTAACCATTTTGTGTCAACTTATTTAGGACCTACTACCCATATAAAAATTTTTTTGTAAAGTAAGCGAACACAATAGGACAAGAAGACATCTGACTTTAAAATAGTACTATAACTTAAATATTGCTCATTTGTTAAAACATTTTTTTCTTTTCTTTTTTTTTTCAATTGGAGTCTCACTCTGTCGCCCAGACTGGAATGCAGTGGCACACACTCGGCTAGCGCAGCCTCGACCTGCTGGGCTCTGGCAACCCTTCTGCCTCAACCTTCCAAGTAGCTGGAACTACACTTTTTTTCCTGTAATTTATTACTGACTTTCTTGTCTTTTATATCAATCTTATTTTTACTTTATATACTATTTTGGTGGTTAATATTCCATCTGCCCCATTTCTAAGCCAAGTCTCTCAGGCTGTGTATGAGTTTCTTAATTTCAACTTTGGTTTCTACGAGGTCTTAATTATTTATTAGATATTATTTTATTAGTTCACTTATATAAGTATATTATAATTAAAAAAAAATCTTTTCATATAATATCTATAGAAAGCTTTTATAAAGATCATAGGATTCCATAAAAATTAGTATATTTTAAATTTATTTTTAAACATTTTAATTATACATAAAAGTGAAGCTAATAGAATAATAAACTTTATGTACCTAACTCACAGCGATGGCCATTAATTGGAATTTTACCAGTCTTCATTCAAAAAATGAGTGTCTTAAAACATATATGTACTATAAATATGTGTGTGTATTATATATATGTATAATATTCAACTGTAGAGAGAGACAGATACAGAGAGAAAGAGTATCTATGACTCAGAAGAAACATTAACACAAATTTCAGGAGTGTGTCTCCCCCATTTCTTTTAAGAACTTTGTAAAAATTGACCAGTGTTGAGCTGAACATGGAAGAAAAGTAATGCAAATGAATAACTGCCCTATGACCTTGCCCACCTCTGAACTATATGGTTGATCTTCTACACATAGCATATGATTTGTAGTTGTCTCTTGTTAGTGTCTAGTTTTAAATCCACTTGTATCCTTGAGCTGATAAGAAAAATAAAATCAGAAAGTTCATGTACAATCAAGTGAAGAAGAAAAGGAAATTTCTCCATCTGGATGTAGAAGTTATACTTGTTTTTTTCTTTCTCAGTATAAAGAGCCTTCAAAGGAGAAAAGATATTTTACTTCTACAAGCTCATAAATGGTGTATATCCAATCAATATGTTTATACAAAAATAACATGGGCTATCCTTTAATCCTTATATAAATATTAAAAGAAATATTTCTGACATAGAACTTTCATATATATTCCAATATAGTCGTACAATAAATAGATGTAAGTCAAATTTGGTGTAGTTCGTCTTAGTGTCTTCCAAATGCCTGCCTTATTTTGTATTACTGAGATCAAGTAGTTGATGTTTATGTCATTTGACTTAAATAATTGGGGCTGACCTTTGCTAATTTTGGTCTGCATAGTAGTAAGCAGAAGTATAATTTCTTCAGGAAATCATATTTTTCCTTTCTACCATTTGTGTAGGCATAAAAGCTTTTAACATAGATCCACAAAATATCTGCTAGTGATCTTGTTTGTTATTGTAACAAATACATACATTCATTAAATTGTCTAAAGGAATAGGGTTCATGTGAAAAGTTAGTGCAATCATCACCCATAGACACCTTCAAGGTAAATGTAACTATAAAAACAACAACAACAACAACTAGAGAATACTACAATTGTTAAAAAATATATGTGGCATTTTCTCCCTAAGATTGGGAGATAAGACAAAAATACCAATTCTCACAACTCCTACACTGAGGGTTTTAGCCAGTGCTATGAAGGAAGCAAAACACTCATATATATTTTCGGAGTCAGACATCTTGAAAAGAAAGAAATAAAACTGTACCTATTCATAGACAACACAATTTCTATTTAGAAAATTCTAAGAAATCTAAACAAACATACACAAACACTCTAAGAACTGATTACTGAGTTTATTAAAGCTACAGAATTAGATCAACACACAATTATACTTCTGTATGTTAGAAGTACAACTATAAAGTCAAATAAAAATAGAATACTATTAATCCAACAAAAATAAAATGCTTAGGTATAAATGTAATAAAACCTGTCAGGATTTCAGTGCTAAAAAGTAGAAAATGCTGATTTAACATATCAAAGAAAATCAAAATAATTAGAAAGTCATATTATTTTTTATAAACTGGAAAGCTCAATAAAGAAAAAAATGTTAATTCTTCTCAACCTAATCTACAGATTTAATGTAATATCAAGAAAAGCTTTAATGGAAGTTTTATAGATATAGGTAAACTTATTCTAAAATGCATATGGCAGGTAAGAGTAATGAGAATAAGTTTTAAAAAGAGCATAAATTTGGAGGAATCACACCACTCAATTTTAAGAATTAAAAGTACAACTATTAAAATTCTATAAAGCTACAATAATTCAGAGTAATAGTGGCAAAGGATTAGACACATAGAACAACCAAACCAAACAGAAATTCTAGAAATAGCCTCACACAAACATGGCTACTTAATCTTTGGCAATGTTGTAGAAGAAAGTTAATGAAAAAAATTAAAAATGGTGTTTAAACAATTGCTCACTGGTACACAAAACAAAGAGTAAATAAATGAAAAAAAATGAAAGAAAAGAAATAACTTCAACCTAGACATCTCTCTGACCTTATATAAAAAGTTAACTCAAGATGGATCATAGATATACATGAAAAACATAAAACTATAAAACTTTTCAAATAGAATATAGGAGAAAACCTGGAGTTAGGCAGAGCTTTGAACCAAAACACTGAAAGCACAATCCATAAACAAACAAAAAAGAAACTAACCAGATATCATCAAAATTAAGTTAAAACTTTTGCTTTCTGAAAGATGCCATTGAGAGAATTAAAGGACAATCTACTGACTTGGGGGAAAATACTCAAAATTTGCAAATTCGGCAAAGTATTAGAATCCCCATAATATAAGAAACTCAAATCTCAACATCAAGAAAACATCCAACACTTAAAAATGGGTTAAAATATTTAGACACTTAAAAAGGTATACACATATAGCACACAACTGCATAATCAGGTGAAACATCATTAGCCATTAGAAGGAAAACCCTATATTCATCCAAGAGAATGTAAAACTTTTGATTACACAAAAACTACCCATAAACGTAGATGTTTATAGCTGCTCTCTGGAAAACTGTCTCAAATAGAACTTTCCTAGCTATTCATCAGATGATTATATAAAATGTGGTACATCTATACAACACAAAGGAACAAACTAATGACACACACAACAACGTGGATAAATAGCAAGATCTTTTTCCAGAGTATAAAACTTTTTTTTTTTTTTTGAGTTGGAGTCTCACTCTGTCACCCAGACTGGAGTGCAGTGGCCGTTCCCGGTCACCGCAGCCTCGACTTGCTGGGCTCTCGCGATCCTTCCATCTCAGCCTTCCAACTAGCTGGAACTATAGGCGTGCGCTACCACGCCCGGCTAATTTTTTTTGATTTATGGTAGAGATGAGGTCTCGCCAAGTTGCCCAGGTGGGTCTCGAACCCGCGGGCTCAGGCAATCCACTCACCTCAGCCTTCCAAGGCACGGGATTACAGGCTGAGCCACCGAGCCCGGCTCAGAGTATAAAACTTTAATCTCAATAGTTTACATATTGAGTTTAATTCCAGAAAACACAAAATTGTTGTGATGGCAAACAGATGAGTAGTGCTGGCCACAGGGATTTGGGGGAAGGATCAGACTATAAATGAATAGCCGGAGTGAGTTCTTTGGGGTTATGAAGTAAATAGTTCTGGACCTTGACTCCGATGATGGCAACATGAATCTTACGTATTAAAAAATATATAACTGCACACCAAAAAGAAAAATAAAGTATTTCAAAAAATGCACAGGCATACATGTATGCATTCATAATCATTATGTAGTCTACATACGATTTAAATAGATGTTGAGTTCAAGTAAAGGAAACATAGTGAAACCTGTAAAGGTTACTTTCATTTACAAAACAGGATTGCTAAATTGTAAATAAAATAGTTGCCAACATTTGTTATGCTACCATGCAATACTAAATACAGTAATTGTTTAAAAGCAGAAAACTTGTCCAAAAAATTCCCTCAGAACTCATAAGAAATGAAAAAGCAATGACAATAATAAATAAAAAAGATAAAAGAATGGTGATAGCTGTATGAAAGCTGACAACAAAGCAGATGGAGGAGGTGAAATAATAAATAAAATAATAAACTACAATTCCCTAAACTGAGAAAGATTAGACTTGTCAGATCAAAATGACAAGGAAAAAAATAATGAAAAGAGATATACATCTAGACTTATACTAGTGGCATTTTTGAATTTCAAGGAAATAAATTCTACAGCTACTTAGGTCCAAGGTTGGTGGTGAAGGCAACCTTGTAAGAATAAAAATAAACCCATAGTATTGCCTTTAATTTTGTTTTTTATTATGTGGCAAAAAAAAAAAAAAATCCAAGTTTTTTTGCTTGGTCCTAATGTGCAATTGTATTGTTTAGAAGCATAACCCATTTTTTTTTTCCCTTGTGATTGATTATTTAAAAAACACATTACCCAGGCCAACAATAGTTTCTAGGTGTCACGAGTCATTCAAGATTGTTAAGCTATTCAATAGAATGGCATCAGTACTTTTGCTTTTGAATGTACTTAGTGCTGTGATAATATGAGCCTCAAAATTTCTAGTGCCATCCTGCCATGTTGGAATTAATCAGCTGAAGGGGACACACATAATTTTTTTTTAAAAAAACAGGGAAAAGATCCTACTGACAATGTTTAACATGAAATTAAGGCACCTCTAAAGCAAGGCTGTGCAACAATAAATGTTTCCTTGTGTTTAAAACAATAAAGACTGGATTTACTCTTAATATGGACAACAATGCATCTTGCTTGAGGGATCAAACATTTATTTGTTTTATTTGTATCTTTTGATTCCTTAAAATGAAAAGAAATCAATAGCAAAACATTTCTCTTTTATAATTTTAGATATCTATAATTAAGCTCACATTTCCTTGAGGAAACATGTCCTCTATTCTGTAAATAAAGTGAATATTATTTATATTCAACATGAATACATCATGATCATTCTGCTTTACTTACTCTGTGTGGCAAATATATGCTCTAACCCTACATTAGACACATTTTATTTATAATATTTTGAAAATGAATTAGGAAACTTTGTTGAAAATATTCATGCAAATGTTGATCTTACATATACATGGATTCAATTTTCAGATAATTTATTGACTATGTATATTTTATGTCATAGGAAAATGAACCACTAAATCTTTTGTTATTATTCCACCATATAGAACGTCCACTGTGAATCCTTCAAGTGACTTATATAATGTCTTTCTCATTACAAAAGTTTTTCTCATTAATTTTTTTTTATTTTATGATCCCATGGCTAAAAATCTATATACACAAGTATGAGAATGTGCAAGAAACCATTTAGTAATTTTAAAATTATACGTGAAAAGGCAATATTATATTATTTATAACCTAGTACTTGCTTAAGATAAGTTGATACATTTATTGCAAGTTAGATCACTATAGTTATTAGTGGGCAGATAAACCACGCTTCTGAAAATATCAATAGTAATTTTAGTTTTACCCATATTTAAAATGAATTAGAGTAATACAATATAGAGCAGACAGAAAATAGAAAGCAAGTGTGAATCATTAGAATGAGTATTTCTACTCACTAAAATACCGTTATACTGTTCACCAAAGCATCCTTATTAATAGTCTTGTCACCAACAAAGAGCCATTGTTCAGAAAAGTATCAATCAGGGTTCTGAAAACAAGTACAGAGACTAGTGTCAAGAACCATAAGTTTTTTGAAACCAAGATGAAATTATATGATAAGATTGTTGTGATAGTATAAAATTGTATTTATATGTGTGAATTTGTCTCAATAGCTAGATTTTGAAAAGAAACCAAAAGGGTCTGTCATTTGTCATCATAAACTACTTGCCTTCTTCAATGTCTTCACACAATAAACCATAATCATTCAGAAGTCACATACCATGCTGGAAAAAATAGTAGACTCACCCTATGGTTGGCATAATATTGTAAAAGTCTTGGTTACTTAATGACAGATGATAAAATTGTATTCTAAAGTAAACCAATTAATATATTTTTGTTTCAATTCAGCTTTCTTCTTTGAGTTACCTAAGGATTTTGTCTCTTTTCAGTAAAAAAGCTACAAAATAAATTTTTTAAAAGAATTTTTTGTTAAAAAATGACTACAAATGACATCACTAATCTACTTATATTCTTCTTCATAACTGATTCTTATTAATAATTCATTGTTGATTAAAATTAAATTTGAACTAAATAAAATTGCCATGTGAGTACTACTTAAATTTAACATAGAATTAATTAAAATACTTCCTATTTATAAGGGAAGTATTTGTAATCACAGAAAGAAAAGTAAAGAAAAAGAAATTCTAAATGAAAGTTGTGTGTATCATATATTTGTAATTTGGTGCAAAATTTTTTTTGTTAATATTTCTGCTACTCTGATTTATATCTTAGGAAATATCTTTAAATAATTGCATGTATAATTTTCTGATGAAACATATACATGGTGATTAGGAACAATTTGAAAAACAAGACAAAGCAAAATTTTTAAAAATTATTATTAAACTTGGTCATTATTTCAATTACCTACAGAACACAGTCAAATTTAGCCAATTTTCTTAGAGTTTTTAGAAGTCAGTTAATTTTGCGATTGATAATACTTTTTTTTTTTTTTTTGAGTTGGAGTCTTACTCTGTCACCCACACTGGAATGCAGTGACCGCTCCCAGCCACCGCAGCCTCGACCTGCTGGGCTCTGGCGATCCTTCCGCCTCAGCCTTCCAAGTAGCTGGAACTACAGGAGCGCGCTACCACACCCGGCTAATTTTTGGTTTATTGTAGAGATGAGGTCTCGCCAAGTTGCCCAGGCAGGTCTCGAACCCGCGGACTCAGACAATCCACTCACCTCAGCCTCCCAAAGTGTGGGATTACAGGCTGAGCCACCGAGCCCGGCTGATAATATTCTTATGTGCATAAAAATATAGCCTTTGGACAAGAGTCAATTCCTTGGTTATTTAGAAGCTCAATTTAAAACTATTCATTTTCTTTAGTCAGAATAGTTGAAACAATGTTAGTGAAGACTTAGAGAAAGCAGAAGCTATTACTTTTAAAAATTTCTTTTTAGTAGAATGATAATTCATTTAAGAGGACTTATGTATATGTATATGTAACTTGTTTTCTTGGGGTATATGAGTTTCTACTAAATTTAATTTTTTTAATAGTAATAATGGTTAGATTGGCACACATGAAAATGTACATGGCTAGACTATTTCCTTTGTGATAGAGCCTAGATGCCTGCATTTTAGCAAGCCAGTTTCTGTGACTTGGAGATAATCTTAGAAGTTAATCAGGTAGATCCAAAACAAACCCATGTGATTGATTTGTAGCACTAATGAAAATACGATGGCTCATTCTATATGAATATGTTTATTTCCAAATGTAGAACTCCCAACTTGCTAGGAGGAAAGCTTTTGGAATAATGCACTTTGTTGTTGGCTTTGTGTTTTATTGAATATTATTATTGCAATATCTATTTTTCATTATTAGCCTTACGCAGATAATCACTTATGATTTTCGTTTGACTATTTATTGTTAGGAATAAAGTTTATTTCTGAAGATAAAGTGCATTTTGGAAAAAAGTTATTTTTATTTTGCTTTGTTGTCTTAAATAATAAATAACCTAAAAATGCAGTTGACCACTGCCACCGCAATTGGTTTATAAAAACTACATGGATTAGGAGGATTTGGAGAATGGAAGTTCAGTGGAGTCTTTTGGGATAAAACTTAATAAATATTAATGTCAAATAATGCAGGTGGGAAGGTAAAAAAGCAATGAATATAACGCAGGACTATAGAAATTGAATAGATAAGGGAAGATAGTTCATAAATTACAAAAAGAAGGGATATGATTACGGGAAGAAAAGAAAATCAAATTAGACTATTCAAAGCTGCTTTGCTCGGCAAATTTCTTTTTAAAGGGTCAGAATTATTTTTATTTTATGCAATCCATATCACACTGAAAACATGAAGACTGCTTGCATCTATGTATTCTCAATACCATTGAGAAGCTGTCATGTTACGTCTTCAAGAAAAAAATCAACAGACCCCAGGAGCATTCTCTACAAAACAGTGACTTTCAACTTTGTCTGATCATCAAAATGATGTGCAGATTTAGGACCATCAAAAGTCCAAGTCACACTTCAGTCTAATTAAAAATATCTCTACATATAGATCCAGATTTCAATACATATTAAAGTTCTCTCCATGTGGATCTAAGGTGACAGTGAAAGCAAATTTGCGGATCAAGACATGAAAGCAGTATTTCTCAAGATATGGTCCTTTGTCTCCCTACATCAGAATCATCTCAGGTGTTAATAAGTGAATTCCTAGAATTAGCTCCAAATGCTATGAGTCAGCATATGTGTTTGTGAGAAGGAGGAGACTATTTTTTTTTTTTTTTGAGTTGGTATCTCACTCTTAGTTGTCCAGGCTGGAGTGCAGATTTTTTTTTATTTGAGCAAATAAAATGGCAATAAAATTAACTGGATGAAATGGATGAATTATATTTTCTTAAAGAAACAGATTTTTTTCAGAAGAAAGTATTATACATATTTTCAGATTATTACAATAAGAAAAGCATGATTCTACTTAATTTGAACTCTCTTAGAAATGCAGCTAACGTGTTTTCACATTATTCCACTTAGTTCAACCTCTATGGAAAACAGTATGGTTATTATTAAAAGAACTAGAAATTGTCCTTCCATATGAACCAGCAATCTCCCTTCTGGGAATATGCCCAGAGGACCTTAAATCACTCTACAGAAAAGATACCTGCACATTCATGTTTATTGCAGCACTATTCACAATAGCAAAAATATGGAACTAATTGTGCTGCCCATCTAAACTGGATCGGATTTTTAAAATGTGATATATATATACTATGGAATATTGCACAGTCATAAAGAAGAACAAAATTATGAGCATCACAGCAACATGAATGGAGTTAGAGTCTATCATACTGAGTGATCTATCACAGAAACAAAGAACTGAGTGCCACATGGTCTCACTTGTAAACGGACCCTAAACATTTACCATAATATAATAAGAAAGGGATTGGCAGTAGCCGGACACTGCCTGTAGGGTGGAGGGGTACATAACAACAATAAGGGTTCTTGATCTCAAACCAGGTGAAGTGGGGACCAAAGTGAGGCCCAGACTTTACCAGTATGATGACCACTTGTATACTTAATTATGAATTGTACCCCACATCTTTGAAATAAACACATTAAATTTTTTTTTCACAAAACCTTTATAAGATAGGCCCAAGCACCAAGTTATACAAAATAAAATTAAGAAATATAGAAAATACAGAAAAATACAGAAAGACAGCTGTCATGCACAAAATTCCATTGAGGTGATGGAACCAACAGCCTTATCTCATTGGTTGACTATCCCTACCTTCTCTCTATTCACCACACCATAGCATCTTTCCTATTTTCTCCCATTCACCTTGTCAGCACCCCAGGGGAAACTCAAGTTTTCTCAGTCTTGTTCTAAAACTCTCAGGGATGCTTGGAGTCATGTAATTTAACTAGACACAATCTTTTCTAAACAGATTGCTCAAATAACTTTTTACAATTTATTTTTATTGATAGTGCAAAATATTTTCCTTTGAAAACAGTCCTCCTATATAATTATAATTAAGACTGTAGTCAATCCTTTAGTCACTTCTTAAATGTCTCACATTGTTTCAAGTCCAGAAAGTTTTCTAGAATGATTACAACTAATTCTAAGCTCCTTGTACACTTACAATTCTTGTTGTTGTTTATCTGGAATCAATTTCTCTTGTATCCTCCTGTATTCTTTCTTCTTGCATAAAAGTGCAAATTTTTCCAAAGCAATGATCATTTCTATTCATTCTTAGAATACAGAGTGCAGATTCCATTGCTTTTTAGCATATAAGGCTATTCAAAATTAATGGGCAAATAAGTGAATGTGTTAAAGACAGAATGTGTTAAAGACAGAGGTTGAAGATCTGAGAATACAGAGTGCAGATTCCATTGCTTTTTAGCATACATGGCTATTCAAAATTAATGAGCAAATACGTCGATGTGTTAAAGACAGAGGTTGAAAATCTGAGAGCTCTAAAAAAAGTGTTGCTATTCTGTGGAGAAAGCATAGTTTTTCACATTGACTTTGATCTCTCACATTAATATTTAATTAGCATGATTGATTAATCACTATCCAAAGTATGATAAGCCTATTTGGTAAAAATGTTTGTATAGACATAGCTTCTTGAAAGGAAGCCTGAGAAACTTCCTGGACCCCTTTCCCTGGTGAAGCTATCATGCAGGTAAAAATTAATTTTAAAAAATTAAGTTCTGGGAAAATTTTCTAATTCATATAGTCAGTAAGAAACATTTATCAAATAAAACTTAATCAATGTTGATAAGAGCAGTGAGAGTCTGTAGCTTTTGAGTTAGGACCACTCTTTTCACCAACCCCACACCCCACTCCTGCCCCATTCAGCATGATGGAAGCTCTATTCTGGTGGGGGCAGTGCATCCAGGAACACAGTGTTCCCTCTCTTCCCAGTTTCAAGTTGAAGGCTATGGTATCTCCCTGTGAAGGGCGATTTTCACCTCACCCCAGCTCCTTGTGGCGGAATCCCTATTCCAGACAACATCTGCTGAGAGGTCTGGGATTCTCTTGCTCCATCTACTCAGTTCCTTTTTGTAGGGTGAAAGTTCTACCCAGGTGTCACGGGCCAAAAATATCAGTGTTCCAATCACCCACTCCCAGTTCATTTGTAGGGAGGATGTTCTAGATCTAGACAATCAAGCTGAGAAAACTCAAAGTTTCTACTCCCAACAAAAGGCATGCTTGTAAAGCAGATGAGACACCCAAAGAGAAGTAGATCACTCTTCCTGCTCACACCTCAAGAGCAGTGACAAAGGTTTTGCCCAAGGAAAGAGGCAGCTTTAACAACAGATTTCTAAAACTTTTCCCAAGGGAATTGGTTTTATTTGGAACAATGTAAGAAAGCTCAGATATAGGACTTCCTGGGGTGGGGTCGGGGGGGAGGAATTTTGGTAGTTAGCATTTAAGAGGAAAATTGTGAGCATGAAGACAAGAAGCCAAACCTTTGCTGAGCTAGAAGTTTACCAGAGAAAACCAGGAAAAAGGGAGGCTAAAAAAGTCCTCCTGGTATCAGACCAAGCCTCTAAGATAGACCTCAAAAACTACATCTGAAAAAAGATTCAAGTTTAATAGGATTAGACTGTGGAGCAATTGCTAGGGTTATGCCCTAGGGAATTGTCAAAAAACAGTAGAACAATCATCAAGAAGGTAGTGGAGACTAAGAACTCCCTGTGATATCAACAGAATCCGTCAGTTTAACAGAAAAATTAAAGAAGATAGTAAAAAAGAGAACTGCTAAAAACACTGTCATCACAATGTGACCATGAAAATGTCCAGAGAATTGGATATAATGTCAGAGTTCTCACAAAGTTGATTCCAATCATTTTTGCCATCTTATTCATTATTTTTGTAGAAAGATGGAATTTTAAATTCACTGTTTTAATCTATTGTATTTTAACAGGAATGCCAAGATAATTCAATGGGAAAAATAGTTATTTAGCAAACTATATTGAGACAACTGCATACCCACATGCAAAATAATGAAGTTGGATTTCTTCCTTACACCATAAAGCACAGACTTCTTAGATATAATACCCAAAGCACAGCAATCAAAGAGAAAAAAAAACATGCATTTAACTTTATCTAATATAGAAAACTTTGTGCTTCAAGTGCACCAAAAAGTAAAAAGACAACCCATAGGATATTAAAAATATTTGCAAGTCATGTATCCAACAAAAAATTGTATTAATAACATATCAAGAGCTCTTCCAACTCAATAGCTAAAAGAAACATTACCCAGCTATATAATGGGCAAATATTCCAATAGATATTCCTCTAAATAAGATACACAAGTGTCCATCCAATAAGCCCATGAAAGAAGCTAAAAATATCATTAGCCATCAGGAAAACAGGAACCAAACCCACCATGAGATACAACTTCACGTCTACCAAAGTACCTATAATAATAAAAAATCATCATGATAGTTTGGGTGAGAATGTGAAGAAATTGAAATCCATATAATTTTCTGATGGGCTTATAAAATGGTGCAGTCACTTTGGAATAGTCCAGATGTTCCTCAAAAATGCAAACATAGACTTACCATATCACCCAACAACTCTATTCCTAGGTATATACTCAAAAGAAGTGAAAACATATATTCACACCCAATGCTGCATAAATATTCATTGTAACATTATTCATGGTGACCAAAAAGTTAGAATAACTCAAGTGTCTATCAACAGATAAATGAAAAAATAAAATGTGATATATCATTATAATACATTTTATTTAGCAATACAAATAGTGATCCATGCTTCTACATGGATAAACCCTCACAACATTATGCTAAGTGAAAGAAGCTGATCACAAAAATATATATTGTATAATTTCCATTTACATAAAATATTTAGAAGAGAAAAATCTACAGAAATAGAAAGTAGGTTAATAGTTGCTATAACTGGATATAAATGGGAGGACATGAGGAGATACTGCTAATAGGTACGGGGTTTCTTTTTGAGTTGATAAAAATGTTCTAAAATTGTTTGTGCTGATGGCTGTACCACAGACAATTAAATAAAGTACAAGCCATTAAATGTTACATGAAATGGATGAATTGAATAAATTGTATTTCAATAAAACTTTTATAAAAATGCACACAAAATGAATACATGTTTATATTTTATTTTTAATTATATCAGGAGACCAGGCAGCTGACCATAGAGTCACAAGAGAACCTAGCAAAGGCCAGAAATATCATTCAGAAAATCCCAACACAAAATGATATTTGGCCAAGTGCAGTGGCTTACACCTGTAGTCCCAGCAGTTTGGGAGGCTGAGGAGGGCAGGTTGTTTGAGTCCAGGAGTTCAAGACCATCCTAGACAACATAGCAAAACATCACCTCTACAAAAAAATCAAAAAATTAGTCCCAGCTACTCAGGAGACTGAGGCAGGAGGAATGCCTCAGCCCAGGAGGTTGAAGCTGTGGTGAGTTGTGATAGTGCCACTGTACTCAAGCTTGGGCAATAGATTGAGACCCTGACTCAAATCAAAAAATAAAAATTAAAAATAAGTTTACCTATAGAATCTTGAGCGAATTATTTTTTAAAGTCACTAACTTTTGGTTTTTTTTTATGACATGGCAAAAGTAAAATGATATAAATCCTATAATCTCACCTCTCATATATACTTACAACTCATACAACAAGTATTTATTTTCTTTCATTTACATATTTTAGTCTATCTTACTATTTGCTAATATCTATGCTAAGTGATTCAAATGAATTATTTTCTTTGATTGTTACAATGCTCTTTGAATTAGATACTATGAATATTTCCATTTTATAGGTGGGAAACCTGAAGCCCTAAGAAATTATTCCAATTATTCAGTTACAAGGCTAATATGTGACAGAACCAGCACTTAAGTTTATGTTTGCTCATCACATTACAAAGTCCATGCATTGACCCATATGAAATGTATTGGTTCACTAATCATAGTTTCTACTTTTTATGAAGTTGTGTAGCCTTCTTTTAAAAAAAAATATTGCTTTGTTAGCATATTTGTAAGCAATGAACTATGTTTGTAAGCATCATTTTAAATTGTTTTATTGTGTTTTATTATATGTGTGCATTTTTTGTTGTAATAAGAGATTTTTGGCATTTTTTTTGGAAGAAATATTGTCTTATTAGATTTAGAAAAATATTAATCTTGATGTTATGAGAATTTTCCTATGTAAAATAATGAACAAAAGAATGAGATTCAATGAGGATTAATGCCAGCCTCCTTTGCCTGAAAACTACTGTGGGTCTGGTCCTTTTCTACTTTTTTAAAAAAGCTTAATTATTTGAATTATCATTTAGATACCCTGAAATTATCTTCATATTCTTTTCTACTTTTTTTTTTGAAAGGATTTATTGAGAGGACAGAAAATCTCCCACAGTGGGGTGGGGGCACCTGAGGGGGTTGCCCTCTTTTCTTCCTATTGCGTTTATTTTTATAGATTATCAGTTTTTTCCAAATAATAAAAGTTTTAGTTATTTTTCTTTGCCTTGTCAAAATTCTTCCTTCATGTTGAAGCACAGTAAAGGAAAAGTAAGAAAAATGTCTACTAATATATAATAAACTAAAATTCTCATCATATCTGTGACTTTTAAAATTTTCTTTTTGACAGAATTTTACATTTATATAACATCAGCGATAGTGAAAACAACTTCCAATACCCACATGTAGAATTTCTTTATATTTGGCCTCACTTGGCTTACGGTTTTCTATTACTACTAGATAATTTTATTTTTGAATCGTTTTAGAAGCTGCTAACGATATCATGACTTTTTACCCTGAATATTTCCTAAGAACACAGATATTAGCTTATATAATCACAGTACAATTAACATAATCAGAAAATTTAGAATGTATACAGCACTGTTATATGACTTATAATTCATGTTCAAATTTTGTTCACCTTTATAATTATATTTTTATGGTTATTTTTCTTCCAGTCAAATTCAGGATAATACATTACATTTAGTTGCTTTGTTCCTCTAGTTTCTGTAACTCTAAACCAGTTCTTCATCCTTACTTTGTATTTCTCAACCTTGGCTTTTATGAAGAATACAAGCCAAAGTTTTTGGTAAATGCCTCTCCATTTGGTTTTGTCTGATGTTTCTTCATAATTAGATTTAGATTATGCTATTTTGGCAGCAATAATACTGATGTGATGGTGTGTTCTTGTCAGAACGTCTGTGCTATCTTTTGGGAGTTAAATTTATTTTTCCACCAGTACCTTTACTTTATAAACATGAAAAAAGCAAATAAGCTTTTCACTGTTTTTCTTTTTACACGTTTTTCCTTCTCTTGCTTCCTCTTTTTCCCCATAGAATTCATTAAGAACCTTAACTATAACTATATATTTACTGAAAAAGTATTACAGTTATTAAAGTGAAGTGATTAAATAACAGTTTTAAGGCAATCTACAAACAAAACCATACTTGTAAATTTTTGCCTTTACAAACCAAGGCCGAGAAGACAGAATATATGTCAAAGTGTGATGGGATTAGTCATGCAAGCTGCCTAAAGATTTGTTAGTCCAACTTTTGAAAGGTATGAAAGAAAATGTGGATATCCACAGTGATAATAGAGTTAGAAGCATGAGGTAAGTCATGATATATAGAACTTTGTCAAGGGTTTTCTGGGGAATCCCAGGGAAGGTACCATGATAAAAATAAAATTGCTCAGCTGCAGATCAGCTAAGGAAAGATTGAAAAAATGTTTTAAACACCAGTTGAAAAGATTCTTTTAATATTGGGTCAAAAATTTCAGAATTGATTTGATAGGCTTTGTGATGGATGTTTGGGAAATTGCTTCATATTTCTAGTGAAACATAACTATGTAATTTTTAATTTATTGGGAATTTATGAAAATCCTACAACGTTAAGAAGTCTTTGCATTTATCAGCAATTTCAACCTACAGAGAAACAGCTTACATGTGCTTGAGAGAGACAAAGCTTGTCATATTAGCAAGTATCTTAAGAAAATATTAGTGTGCTTGTGGATAATAAAAATGATCCTGGTTTATAGTACTCTACCACAGTAGGTTTTTTGAATGTATGATGAAAGAAGCCAATATTAGGAGGTTGATACAGGGAAGGTGTGTAACCCATATCACTGGAAATTCAAAATATCTTCATAAAAATAAGGGGATACAGAGAAATGTACTGGCAATCAATGCACTTGAGAATCAACACACGTTGTTTATCATGTACTATCAACATGATTCGACTTTCATTAACAGTTTCTCAACCTCTGAGATTCTTATTTCTTCATGGCTGTCTAGTTTTGGGTTTGTAAATAGAAACAAACATGAGCACTTACAGCCTTCATATAACATTTGTGGCCCAGCTGTACTGGTGTGCTGTGCATTTTTGCTCTTGTGGCTATACATTTTCAAGCTTTGTCATTTCAACTGAATAGGCGAGGAAGAGCATCTAAGAAGACGCATGGAGCTTTTGCATCTCTTGGCACAAGAAAACTAATCATTAGGGCCTCATCATAGAGATACTAGAGTACAATCCAAACCGTTATTTAAAAAACACAACTAGTACTTTTATCTGGGTCAGCATGCTACATATGTCTAGCTCTATATCCGTCTTCTGTTTAGAATGTTTGGAGGGAGAAAGGTGTCATTCTTCCATGGTTTCTGGATACCAATACTGTTGAGTTTGCTGTTTCTCTTTCTCATTCCTATTATGCTAATATTACTATTTTAACTACTAATGTTACATTAGTGCTATTCGTCTGATGTCACACTAATGAACTCAAGATCGTGCATTGTATACCACTCTTCTACTGAACCCCAGCAGCTCTTTCTGATCCCAACAGAAAGGAAGCTGTTCCCTTCAGCACTTTCTGCCATTCTAGATATTCTTGTCTCTAAAGGACTACACACATTTAACCAAATCTGTCATCAGCCTTCCAAGTGATACTTTTTAGTAGTCCTCCCCTTTTTTTTTGAAAAAGTTGCTTCTAATTTCTTACAGGCTAAAAGGAGAGAATTACAGGCTAAAGGGAGAATTTGGTGGATATTTGCCCTGTAACAGCTATTATTCTTTGATAAAAATCCCCAAATTGAAATAACACTGTCCTTTTGATCTTCTGTTTTCTTAGAGGCATCTTTCCCTATGACTGAATAATCTTCTGGAATAATATTTTACTCACTGATCTAGATTAAGAGATTTGTTGTCAGTTTTCAGGAATTGTATTATCCTCTACACTATGTCTCCCAAAGAATCAAAGTATCCTAACTCAAAGAACATTTCTTGGTCTCTCATTTTTTTTTTATAATCAGTATTTTTTATTATGATATTGTGGGGTACAGTTAAGGATTAGGTATACAAATATGCTTTGTTCAGGCACCCTTGTTGATAAGAGGTGTCTCCCCGTCCCCAGACAGATATTGACTACTGTTAATCCCATCTCCCTTCCCCTCCCCCCCATAGTTTCCCATCACTGTCAGTCATTTTCTTATAGTATCATGTTGGATGTTCAAGTTTCACTATATGAGTGAGAACATGTGATACTCAGATCTTTGTTTCTGTGAGAGGTCACTCAGTATTATAGATTCTAGTTCCATCCAAGTTGCTGCGAAATTCATGATTTTGTTCTTTTTTATAGCTGCATAGTATTCCATCGTGTATATATACTGCATTTTTTAAATCCAGTCCTCTTTTGATGAACAGCATGGTTGCTTCCAGGTTCTTGCTATTGTGAACAATGCTGCAATAAACATATGTGTGCAGGTATCTTTTTTGTAGAGTGATTTGAGTTCTTCAGGGTATATTCCTAGTAGGGGGATTGCGGGGTCATATGGGAGGTCTATATTTAGAGCTTTTAAAAATCGCCATACTATTTTCCACAGAGGTTGCACTAGTTTGCACTCCCACCAACAGTGTAGAAGTGTTCCCTTTTCGCCACACCCTCTCCAGCAACTGTTATTTTTTGAGTTGTTTCTAATTGCCATTCTTACTGGAGTTAGGTGGTATCTCAGAGTGGTTTTGATTTGCATCTCCCTGATGATTAGTGAGGTTGAACATTTCTTCATGTGTCTGTTGGCTGCTCATTTTCATTTCAAAAGTTTGTTTTAGCCGGGCTCGGTGGCTCAACCTGTAACCCCACGCCTTGAGAGGCTGAGGTGAGTGGATTGCCTGAGCCCGCGGGTTCGAGACCCACC
>CAUYQG010128817.1:0-20507 GCA_963574415.1 Tarsius wallacei
TTTTTTTTTTTTTTTTTTTTGAGTTGGCGTCTCACTCCGTCGCCCAGACTGGAGTGCAGTGGCCGCTTCCGGCCACCGCAGCCTCGACCTGCTGGGCTCCGGCGATCCTTCCACCTCAGCCTTCCGAGTAGCCGGAATTACAGGCACGCGCTACCACGCCCGGCTAGTTTTTTTGATTTATTGTAGAGATGAGGTTTTGCCTGCCCAGGCAGGTCTCGAACCCGCGGGCTCAGGCAATCCACTCACCTCAGCCTCCCAAGGCGCGGGATTACAGGCTGAGCCACCGAGCCCGGCTCATTCTGTCCTTTGAAGTTTGAAGCCAGCTATTCACCTCTCTCTAATATGAAAGTCTCAGGTGGCATCTTCTTCTTTTATATGTATATATATACTATATATATACATATACAGTATATATTTATATATATATATCTTTAATCTACACTGAAAATCTGATCAATTATCTTGGCTAGATCTTCTGATAATTTACTGCTGCTTCTCCATCAGCACTTGGTGCTTCACCTTGCAACAATTATGTTATGGGGATGGCTTCTTCACTTAATCCTCATCAACTGGCCTCTGCTAACTTCAAACTTTTCTTCTGCAGTTTCCTCAAATATTTTAGGCTGCATAGAATTAAAGAGGTCAGGCCTTTCTCTGGATTGGGCTTTGACTTAAGAAAATGTTGTGACTGGTTTGATTTTCTGCCCAGACCACTACAACTTTCTTCATATTAACAGCAAGGTTGTTTTGCTTTCTTATTTGTGTGTTTACTGGAGTAGCACTTGAAATTTCCTTCAAGAACTTTTCCTTAGCATTGCCAACTTGGCTGTCTGGTGTGAGATGTCTTGCTTTGGTCTTCTTTCAGCTTTTGACATGACTTATTCACTAAATTTAATCATTTCTGGTTTTTAATTCCATCTTAGGGTCATTAATTGGCCTAATCACAATTTTGTGCCTCAGGGAATAGGGAGGCCCAAGGAGATGGGGGAAAGCTGGTCAATGCAGCACTCAGAACACATACAACATTTGTCAATTAAGTTTATCATCTTATAAGGGTACAGTTTGTGGTACCCCAAAATAGTTACAATAATAACATCAATGATCACTGGTCACAGATCACTATAACAGATATAATAATAATTTTAAAAATTAAAATATTGTAAGAATTTTCAAAATGTGACACAAAGACAAGAAGTGAGAATATGCTACTGGAAGTATCTGTGAAATGCAATAAATCAAAGTGCTATGAAATGAGGAATGCCTGAACGTTAACACTCCAGAAAGGCAACAACAGGTCAGGCTGTCAATCACACTCCACTCAGAAGGAGATCTAAACAGTGCGTTTTTATTGCCACCGCAGGTCTGCTTTTTCATGCAGGTTCAGAAGTTGCTCCTTCATGTGTCGTGTCTCATAGCTTCTCTATCTGAGGAAAAGTTTAGAAAAAGAGCTTGGTAGAATGAACTAAAGCCTTCATAACTGCACATAGTCTCTAGACAGCAACCTGTGGTCATTTTTTCTCTCCTCCACTATCCACACACCATTCAAGCACATTATTTTCTTCACTCTTCATTAGAATCCTAAAAGAGTTATAAAGAAAATTCTAGCCTGGCTATGCTAACCTCAGAGAATAGTTCTATATCCTAGAAAACACGTTTTATCATTATCGTGTACTGAAGCAAACCATAATTAGTTCCCCGGCAAAGAATTGTCATTGCCATGCTATTTATTTTTATTCTTGAACAAAGAAATGGCATGAATAAGATGGTACTTCAGAACGAATTTTATAACAATCTAAATTTTATTTCTTCTTTTCTCTGAACTGGTAACATCTCACACAGTATGATACTGTTTTAAAGGGCATTATTTTTAATGCAATGACTGGAAAATAATTTCATGTTTTCACATTAACTTCTATAAGGTTATTGAAATAGATAAGTACATTTAGCTTCCAATAACACAATACAACTTAATTAATTTACTAATTTACTTATGGATTTTTTTTTTTTCCTGTTCCACAGTTGAGTAACAGTTCTTTCAATTACTTCACCTTCTTTAAAAGGCTTATCGACTAAGAGATTTAGTAAATTAAAAAGGTAATGGTAATGTTTATATTTCTTACATTATTCTGTTATTCAATATCCAAATTATTTCCATAGATATAATAATTGAACTAAAGAAGATTTGACAAGTCAGGACATACATGTAAATGCTCACAGGGAAAAAGAAATAAAAAGTTATGCTAAAATGTTATTTTGAAATTAAAGAGGGAAAATGCTCCTCAATAATACTTCACACTGGATATGTAGATAGAATTTTAATTGTCTACCAAAGTAAGAAAATCAAATCTTCCTTTAAAAGTAATTTAAGTTTCTTTAAACCAGGACAATTTTTCTGAAAGCCTGTCTTTATACATGTCTTTGCTGTACAGCAAATTATTTATCTTAAGTGGTTTATAATTATTATTGTCAACTAATTCTAAATGCTACATGTGAAAATAAAAGACAGTTACAGTTGCTATGGAAACTATACTTTGTAGAAAATTTATTTCAACATGGCTTGCTTCTAAAGAAAGAAAAGAAAAGAAAAAAAAAAACCCTTTACACACAATAGTACAACCTTGCCCACAAGCTGTCCAGAAAGGAAAGAATGAATGAAGATATGAAAATGTAAAAATAAAAACCATTTTCCTATAGTTAACTAAACTCATAGGTTTTTCTCCACATGTGTTTTATAATGTATTTGTTATTTATTTTTATGTATTTTTCTTAAGTTTTTAACCAAAGAAAATAACTACTTCCTGTGGGCGGGGAGACTTTATGCACAAGAGTGGAATTTCTTTTTTAACTATAAAGGAAGAATATCTAACTGTGTAATAATAATTTTAAGAAAAGTACTACCAAAAGACATTTGACAAATTCTTCTTAGTATTCTTCTACTCTCCCTTTTAAATAAAATATTCTACTTTATTTTTTACACAATTTCATTAAATATGCTGAAAAATAAACCAATTTGTTTAATTTCAAAATCTGCAATGCATGGAAAAATAGGTTCTATCTCTCCACTTGACACCCACACATACAATAACTGAAAAATGCTTTCATGTTTACATATTAACTTCCATATAGCCATTAAGATAGATAAATATATTTAGTTTTCAATAACATGGAGCAACTAAATTAATTAATTGATGGATTTACTTTATGCTGTAAATCTTCAGAGTTTTCAGCAAATATATCTAGTAATTCAATTAGCAAAATTATCTTTCTCACATATTGCTGATACCTATATTCTAGAACTCTTTTTCAGAGCACAGAGCAAGATTTTTCATTTACTTTTATATGACACCCTTTCAAGAACATTGCACATACGCAGAGAAAGGCTAGTTAACTGGTACTTATATCATCAGGATAATATATGATCTAGAAAAAAAGATACTCTGGCATAGTTTGTCCAGTCTTTATTCGAATTGGCAAGGTTAGTACAATAGCAGCTCTTTTCTACCTTCTTTCAAATTTCAATAAAAAATTTTTGTAGATTAAAGAATATGCTATAAAACAAAACAATTATACAAGTCAAATAAAAGTAATTATTAGAAAACAAATATTATTTTTATACCTGCATTAAAAAGGTCTTCTTCTGTTATTTTACTATCAAAACAAAGTCTCTATTAGAATTACAAGGTTCCTACTCCAAGATTTGGGAACAACTTGAATTATTTTAGCATACAGAGTATGTTATTTTTTAAACCGCAGATCAAAAACCATTAATGAGTCACAAAATAAAGTTATTGAGTAGTGACTATTACTGTTTAAAAACTAAGTCGATGAAATAAAATGGAATGGGTAGAAGAGAATAGAATGTATAGAATGTGATGGGATGCGATAGGCTGGCAAAGCGTAGCACAGCATGGAATAAAGATATTGAAACGTGCCTCACAAGTTCTGAGCAAAAAATGCACTCTGAGCAAAAAACCTGCTTTGTTTACAGCAGGTTTGAGAGCACTGGGAAAGGGACATGCAGGGGGTGTGTTCAAAGCACACATTAGTTAGGGGAGGATTATTTGCTCTTGTTTCTTGATTATGTGGTATACAATTTTGACACCCACACTCCTCAGTTATTTTAACTCTCAGACTCATCCACACTGAGTCTTCAGCAATTTGTCAATTAAATTGAGGTTTTCCTACCCAACAGGTACTGGTTCCTGAGGTGGTTTCCACTCTTGAGTCTCCACTTGATTAGGTAAGATGTGACTACCTGTTTTTGCCTGTCTTTCCCAGGAGTTAAGATTTCACAGTTCAACTTTATATCACCATAATTTACAGTGGGTTGTGAGTCAGGGCAAGTACACTTTACTTCCTATTGGTGAAAATGGTATCTGGTATAACGGCCTTTTAATTTGCAATAATCATAATATTTTAATTGAATTTAAACAGATTACTCATAAGAGAGTTCGCTTTATTATTCTGAACAATGATAATATGAGAATTCTAGTTTTTGGTTCAGCATGTAAAGAAGTCACCATTCTGTCCTAACAACACGTAAGAAGCTGAACAGAATGAAAATCAAAAACTCTTCTTGGCTCTGTAGGAAAAGTGAGGACAGAAATAAAGCTACTGCTTCCAAAATGGGAAAGACAGGCAAAAACAGGTAGTCACATCTTACCTAATCAAGTGGAGACTCAAGAGTGGAAACCACCTCAGGAACCAGTACCTGCTGGGTAGGAAAACCTCAATTTAATTGACAAATTGCTGAAGACTCAGTGTGGATGAGTCTGAGAGTTAAAAGCTCTAGGAGACCCTGTGATAGTGTGGGAAGGGGCAGGGATGATGCAATACCGTGATATGTACCTCTAGGAGCTCAATCAAGTTCTCATAGTAAGTATCAGAGAAAAATCCCCTCATGCTTCTGGCAGGGAAACGGGAAAAGAAACCATTATTAAATGTATCAGAGTACACTGTTCTTAACAAGGCATGCCCTCGAGAGAACCTAGTTGACCAGAGTACCAGAACTTAGGGTATTCTCAGAGCCTAAATAACCTGGGAAAAGGAAAATATCCTACTCCAGTCAACTTTAGCTTTCCATGTGAAGAAGGGAAATACCCAACTCCTGCCTACTCTAGCAATTCTAATCCACCTAAGAAGGTGGGCAGGGAGGGTGGCAAACTGAGAAACTTTTATGACATTCACAGAACAGAAGCATAGCCTCATTGAAAGACTAAGACCTAACCACAGCACTTTACAATGCTTCCCCACCACCCACATCATAGCACCACATTACAAAAGGCCTATTTATGGCAGTTCCCTTTACCCAATACGTGATGCCTGGCTATCAAGATGACATTAAAAGGCATACCAAAAGATAAAAACTGTAACTTGAAGAGACAGAGCAAGCACCAGAACCAGAGATAGCTAGGATGTTGGAACTATTAAACCAGTAATTTAAAACAACTATGAGTCATATGCTATGGGATCTAACGGATAAAGTAGATACCGTGTAAGAACGGATGGGTGATGTAAGCAGAGAGATAGAAATTCTAAGAACCAAAAGGAAATACTAGAGATCAAAAGCTTAGTAACAGAAATAAAGAATGCCTTTAATGGGTTTAGGCATTAGTAAACTGGATATTACTGAGAAAAGAATCTTTGAACTTGAGGATATATCAATAGAGAATCTTCAAAAACTGAAAATCAAAGAGAACAAAGACTGAAAAAATACTAACTAATGTAATAGTAAAGTAAAATAAAAGATTCAAAGATTGGGAAGGAAAACATAAAACTGTCTTTGCTCACAGATGACATTATCTACATAGAAAATTATTTTAAAATACTGAAACTAATATGTGATTATAGCAAAACTGCAGTATACAAGGTCAATATGTCAATCACTTTCCTATATATCAACAATTAACAAATGAACTTTGAAATTGAAAACACAATGTTATTTACATTAGCATCCTCCAATTAAATACTTAGATGTAAACCTAACAAAAATGTATAGGATCTAATACATATTCACACACAATATATATTTGATCATAATTTCTGATGAAAGAAATCAAATAAATAAGTAGAGAGATATTCCATGTTCATAGATAGGAAGATAAAAAACAAAATGTCATTTTTTCCCAACTTGATCTGTAAACTCAATGCAATCCCAATTAAAATCCCAGCAAGTTATTTTGTATAATCAACAAACTGATTCTAAATCTTGTATAGAAAATCAAAAGATGCAGAATAGCCAACATAATATTGAAAAAGAAGAACTAAGTTAGAGGACAGATACTACCTGACTTTGAAACTTTCTATAAACACACAGCAGTCAAGATAGTGTAGTATTGGCAAAAGAGTAAATAAAGTTATCAATTTGAATAGAATTGAGAGCCTAGAAATAGAACCACATAAATATAATCAACTGATCTTTGATAAAGTAGAAAAGGCAATATAATAAAGAAAAGATAGTCTTTTTCAACAAATGGTGCTAGAACAACTATATACGTATATACGTGTAAATAAATAAATTAGAAACAGATCTTACAGAGTTATACTCAGAATAGTGTTTAACCAAGTGTCTGTGCAACTCATGTTCCAGTCAAGTTGATGCATACAATTAACCATTATACTATGTAAACAAGTGAAAAAGTGGGAGTACCTAGATATATAAAAATTTATCCAAGGCTACACTGTTGGAGATAAGCAAGAGAGAAGGCTAGGATAATCCATGTGGTAATTGATTAGCATGGAACATATTAATGTGATCTCATGTTTAACTGAATATAGTGAAATATGGTTATATAGAATGATATTTATAGATATGTGTAAGTAAATTAGTTATCATATATGCATACATATCTTTGTCAGTTGAGTAGGCCTAAAAGAAACAACCGAATGCACCTAGTGCCCAGATCTTGGTTTCTAATACCATTCTCAAAAAAAAAAAAAAAAAAAAGATACAGGGACATAAGAGAAATGGTAAATTCTAGGCCTGGACTGGGGCAGGAAACATACAAAATGAGCATGGAGCATTTTGTAGTACCAGAAAGTAACAAAACATGAAATGAAACAAAAACAAAACATTAAAAGTGAAAACACCACATACACTGTGGGCCTATGTCAAAGGGAGCCAACTACTATGAAAGCTTCCAATAGCTAAAACTGGAACAATCTCAGCAACAAAATAAACAGTATCTCATTGTAACCCAAAGTAGAAAATAAATATCCATCAGTTCATACTGGTATAAATAAATGATTAAATAAACCAATAAATGAGGGAGAAGAGACAAATCTTCCACACAGAAAAAAATCCAAAGAATTTCTTTGGATACTTTATCGTAGAGAATAAGAAGCATAGCTTCCCACTTCTAAAGTATTGGCTATGCAAAGAGATTTTCACAAAAAGATTCCAGCATAGACAATGGAAAAAGAAAACTACAGTGGAGAAACCCGGCAAACACTGTTTCAGTCATGTGTCCAAAATCAACCCCAATAATCATATATCATGTTGACTCTTGATATGATTTTTTTGAAATCAGGACTTTACTTCTGTGCTTTTCCTCCTCAAAACCCATAACCCCAGTTTAGCCATGAAGAAAACATCAAACATATTCCAAGAGAGGGGAATTCTACAATATGCCTGACCAGTACTCCTCAACATTTTCAGGGACATCAAAAATAAGAAGTATGAGAAACACACATCCAAGTAGAGCTTAAAGAGGCATGATGACTAAATGTAATGTGGTATCCTAGATAGAACAGAAAAGAATATTAGGCAAAACTAAAGAAATTTAAATAATCTATAAACCCTAGTTAGTAATATTGTATTAATGTATTAATTGTAACTATATATCATATTAATGCAAAATGATTAATAAGAGGGGAAACTGTGGCACAAAATAAGAAAACCTTCTGAACTATTGTCTCCATTTTTCTGTAAATCAAGAATTGCTGGAGAAAAAGTCAATACAATTTTAAATTTTGAAAATTTAAAAACTGAAGTTATTTAAAACATATATTGGTTTCTGACTTTAACAATGCAGAGCATCAAAATATGTGTTATTTCTATTCCAAAGAGAGGAATCAAGTCAGAAAAAAAGGAAATTTAAATGATTCACTGAAAGTCTCAAATCATTCCTCTAAATAACTCATTGGTGCTTAAGGTGACCAAGATGTTATTATAATATTTAATAATTCAGCCTTTTAAAAGATTAAGATAAGCATTAAATTTCAATAAAATAAGGGGGTTATCTAAATGTTTCTCCAGAATTACATTTTAGTTATTGAACATAAAATGCTCATTTAAATTTTTAATCAAATTCTACATCCACACTGCATGTATTCATTTGATTCTAGAAGGATTATTTTCTCTCTCAGGCTTACTTGGTCTGTGTCTTTATTTCAGCATAATTATAAGGGGCAATAACTATTTATTTACTTGTATTATAAGAGAATTACTGCCTACAAAGATGCTCACAAAAAAGTTACATGGATAAACATAGATCATTTTAGTCTGGCCTTTATGCTTAAGAAAATACTCTTTACATTGCCTGTTCAACACAACTGAAATCTCTGGTCAAACCAATAGAATTATTCATCTATTTTCCCTCGAGGAAGATTAGGGTATTGCAGTCTCATTGACTGTAAGTAATGGGTGCAATTCCACATCCTCCTATAGGAAGCCCTTACTTGTCAAAAGAGGTCTCTCATTCAGAATCTGTCACTTTTTTTTAAGATGTGGGGTACAGTTTAGGATTAGGTACATAATGGTCATTATACAGGTAAAGCTTGGGTTTCCCTTTTGTCCCTACTTCACCTGGTTTGAGATCAGGCACCATTATTACTGTTATGCACCCCTCCCCGCCACCCCCACTCTTCCTGCCGCCACCCCCACTCTTCCTGCCCCAGCAGTTTCCCACTATTGACAATTCCTTTCTTAAAACTGACATTTATCATTTATGATAAATGTTCAGGGTCCGCTTATGAGTGAGAACATGAGGTACTCAGTTCTTTGATTCTGTGATAGATTGCTGAGTATTATAGACACTAAGTCCATCCAAATTGCAGCAAAGTCCATACTTTTGATGGAAGAATCTGTCATTTGTTAAGCTGCTTCTTTCCATGCCATTCTGTCAAAGGTGAGATATCATTTTCTTTATTATATCATTACTGGTTTTTTTTACCTGGTATTTAAACAAACATTTCTACAAATAGTAAACAATCTGTCAAACTGAAGATACCAAAACGAGGCACTGGGTATGAAAACAAGCAAACAAACAGCTGTACTATATGTTTGCTCACTTCTTCAGTGCGCTTTAATTTTTTTCATTTGTTTTCCCTTTTTCACTGTTATCCTCCTGATTTTAGGCTGTCCCTTTACTAATACTACCAATCTTCCTGGGAACCCTTAAACTTTAAAGGAAATGGCAAATTTTGAACAGACTCTTCTGCCCAGGATATCACCAATATAGAGTATTATTATTATTTATCTTATCCAATCTACAGTTAATATGTTCTTAAAAAAAAAAAAAGCAAAGATTGGTTGAGAGTAACTAGATGTTGCACCCAATGGAATGGCCAATATGCAATTTGCTAAGTGTTTACTATGACAAACTTAAGTATATAAGTGATAAATCATAACTTGCAGACATAGTTATTATTTACTTCTATCCCTCTTTGGCTTGCGAACCTTGAGCATTTACAATTGCCCACTGGTTATATTCCTTTGATTCTGTAGACACTTTGAATATAATGGGATGCCAGCACAATAATAGAGAAGGAATCTGGCTCCTTTGATGATTTTGTGATAGAGATAAATCTCAAGATCTAGGAGAAGCTGTTGGAAAATTTCAAAGCATTTGTTTATGTTGGCTACTTATCATTGCTTTTAGCAAGATACTAAAAGAACAAGGTAAAAGAAGGCAAGAATTAGCTAGTTTGTAAACAGAGATGAGATGCAAAACAGCTCTGTTAAGAGTAGTTTTCTTCCTGATAACTGCAAAAAATACTGACAGTCAGTTAGTAAATTGGGTCTTTGGAAGGTTGAAAAAGTCAACATCTATTGCTCAAATAGAATATGAGGCTTCAGGGTCACTTTTCTTGAGAATTGCACATTAAGACTTCTCTGTTAGAGAGTGAAAACTAGGCTTCTAATTAACTATTACTGTTGTGGGAAAACAGAGAGACCATGACACCAACACCGAGGCTATCTTAGGAAGTAACATTTTATTAGCGACTCAGCGGGCTAATGCTCCAAGGCTGAGCAACCTGGAGAAAGAGGAGAGGGGTTTTATGTGTTAGTTTAAGTAAGGGAGGGGGGTCAGATTGTATAGCTATACATTTTCCTTTGGAATTTGCAAAGTGGTATTTAGCAAAACCAGATTTTCAAAGAACAAGTTGTCTCCAGGGTATACATGACAAGCAGGGGTTGTAAACAACTTCTTAAAGAGAGGATGTGGGGATAAAGTTATGAATCAATTACTGTCTTGCATTTCCAGGAAAGCGGCTTGTGGATATTTAGTTTTCTCATGTCCCATGTCTAGCAGGTTTGGAGCTTGCAGACTAAATTTTTAAAAGGAAAAATTTTTACTGTTTTTAGCCCCTTTCTGCCACATTACTAAATCATTTTGGTGTTTAAAGGATGGAGTCTCCCCTGTAGAGACCAGGAAATAAAGCTAAGATTATCCAGGCTTTCTAACTTTAACTAGACAATATTCTTGGTTATCACTTTTTCAAATAACTGACAAGAATGAAATAGATTGGATAAGCTAAATTTTCAAGAAAATTGTGTTGTAAAGGAGCCCACAACATGACTCAACTTTAAAACCAATCCAGGTTCTGAGTCAACCTAGCAGAAAGAAATTTCTAATACTTTTCCAAATTGTCTCTAATGAGAATTAATAATTTTATTTTCAATAAATAAATTGAAATTAAAAATATTTTCTTGTGTTTACTTGAGTAAACATAAAATCTCAAAAAGTACTGATGGCCAGGCATCATAATACACACATGCAGTCTCCGTTTCTTGATAGGCTGAGGCAGGAGGATGGCTTTAGCCAGTAATTTGAGGCTTAGTGAGCATGATTGTTCCTGGAAACAGCCACTGTACTCCATTCCAGCCTGGGCAACATAGCAAGATCTCTCTAAAAAAATAAAAGTACAATCACTTATGTTGAAACTATAATTTATAGTAGTCAATAATTTTTAAGGTTGGATGTATCAAAGGTGGAATTAGTATTCTTCCAAAATCACTGTCTATCAAAGTAATATGAGGCCTGACAATTAAGTTTACGAACTTGCCACCATGTGCTTACTTTGACAGCACTGTACAAACAACTAAGTAAGATTTCAAAACCTTGGCATATCAGTGTCTCACAACTCTGTTCATGTCATGTGTGGTGGTGTCTTGCTGAGTGGCATTCAATATTGTTGCTTCAATATTGTTGTTTTTGTGAGCCGTTGTGAGAAGGTTGGAGTTTGAATTAGAGTAAGAAACAAACATACAATTTCTTGTTAAACTTTGCAATAGTGGAAGTGAAATCAGGGATATGTTAGTTCAAGTTTTTAGGAATAATGCCATGAAAAAATGGCAGTATATCAATGGATTAAAGGTTTTTCTGAGAGGAAAGAAAGCGTCACTGATGAAGAGAGGGCAGGATAGCCAGTAATGAGCAGAACTTATGAAAACATAGCAAAAACTTGTCAAATCAAAATCATGGGCTGACTGTGAGAAGCATAGCAGACCAAATAAAAATCAATAGAAAAACAGGAAAATCTTAACTGAATATCTTGGCATGAGAAAAGTGTGTACAAAAATAGTCCCAAAAGTGCTCTTGCATCATGACAATGCACCAGCTCACACAGCACTGTCTGTGAGGGAGTTTTTATCCAGTAAACAAATAACTGTATTGGAACACCCTTCTTACTCACCTGATCTGGCTCCCGGTGACTTTTTTCTTTACCCGATAAAGGAAATATTGAAAAGAAGACATTTTGATGACATGCAGGACATCAAGGGTAATATGATGACAGCTCTGATGGCCATTCAAGAAGAGTTCCAAAATTGCTTTGATGGGGGGACTAGGTGCTGGTATCAGTGCTTAGCTTCCCAAGGGGAGTACTTCATAGTGATATTCAGCAATGAGGTATGTAGCGCTTTTTCTAGAATAAGTTTATGAACTAAATTGTCAGACCTTATACGTATTAACAAACAAGTATATAAAATACAGTGTAATAGTGGCTCCAAGTAATGTATTTATATACAGGCTGGAAATATGGCTCATACCTATAAACACAGCATTTTGGGAGACTGAAGAGGGAGAATGCCTTGAGTCCAGGAGTTTGAGACCAACCTAGGTAACATAGTAAGACCTCATCTCTGCAAAAAAAATAAAATTGCCTGGTGAGGTGGCACACACCTATAGTCCCAGCAACTTAGGTGGTTGAAGCCAAAGGATTGCCTGAGCCAAGAAGGTTGAGGCTACAGTGAACCATGATAGTGCCACACAGAAAATTTTATGTGGAATATGACAATTTTGTAATACTAATGACTATTTATTTAAACTTATATCAGAAAAATATAATCAATACATAAATGCTATAATTTTATGAATATTATTACTTGGGATGACATTAAATTGATTGCTACTATAGTAATTCACTTTATGCAGAAAAAAAGATCGTATTCACACATAATTGGAAATGTTTCACACTCTCAGTAATTAAACCATACGTTGTAAGCATTTAGAAATCATTACAAGAAAATAATATAGTAGACTGTGAATATTAATCTACATATAAAGTGATTAAATAAAAATTTCCAGGTACTGAAAGCAACTTGGACCAAAAATAAATTAAGCTCTGACAAGGGCAAAGGCAATTACATAGATGATATGAGAAAAAAAAGAAAGAAAACAAAGTATTTATCCACTGTCAAAATAAAGGCTTTATGTAGATTACTCCAAATATCCAGAAATATTAGCAAATAGTCAATCAGTCATTCAGTTGGATATGGATGACAATTAAATGACCTAGCTCTCAAACCAACGCAAGAAAATTTTAAGATGGTGGCAAAGGAAGAAAAAGTACTTAATTGACAACAGTCTTGATATTTTAAATATCACGCAGTTTCAATTCTCCATGAGAAGCCCTAAATCAAAAATCTATATGAGATGGAAACAGAAACTGGGTCCTCGTAAGACTGAAAGCTGGCATAATGCAGAAAAATTCTATTCCTCTAAATGACTGAACATTTTATGCAGTAGTAAAAATTACACCAGTAATTTAGCCATAATTCATTTAATTCAATGTTTTGCTCACTTATTTCTCAACTGACTGCCTTTTTGAGATTTTTGTCTTGCCAAAAAATTTTTTCGTATTTGGACTTCATATTAAAAAATTTAACTGAAAAGTCCCTGGTTACAACTGCACTCTCAGCTCTGTGAAAGCTTTCAAATCTCCCAGCCTTAACAAAATAAAGCTACATAATTTGAGAAATATGCATACCAAGTGTATATGGGGGCAACAATACTCTATTCCAAATCTAATCTTTAAAGGCTACAGATTCTGATACATCTTTTAATTTACTACTCCAATAATGTGATGTAATAGAATTATATATAGTTGAATGTTCTTTGAATTCATAAAAATTAAATAATTCCTTAAAACAAAAGTTTTAATTTGGAATTTATTTATACTGCTAGAAAAATCTCTGCTGGGTTTCTAGATGAAGATGAACATATGAGACCATCTCCACAGCAACAAAACCTGTAAATAATATTGTGTTAGTCACAGGGAACACACTGTATGCTGTTTTTAACATTTCTGCCTTTACTCTTATCACTGCTAATTTATGTACAATCTAACTATAAACTTATTAGTATGTGAAAATTGTCCTTATTTGAATTAAAAGTCATATTAAGACTTAATTCTTTTCCAAAAGTTTATTCCACAAAACACTACCTATTGACCTTTGTTATAAACTATTTGAGATCACAAATCTTCACTTGAGATGCAATGTGATACACTGAAAAGCAACAGTTTTTGGAGTCAAGACAAATTTAGATTCTAATCACAATTTTAACACATTGACATTTTTTCTCCTCTTCAAATGGAAATAAAAATAGAATCACTTAGGTCTGTTATAAAGAGAAGAGCACATATCAGATGCACAGTACACAATACATTTTATTATACTCATGGAAAAATATTCATTTAGTATTAAAAATTACATGGAACATTCCATTGACTGTCATGATTTTGTTACACCATTTTCATATATAATTTATGTTTTTTGAAAAAAATTATTTTGCAATTTCCCTTTTAAACCTAAATGATCGGCATCACTTCCTTTTTTAAAATGTTTAAAAAAAAATACTCTCCCACTTTATGTGAAACGATCCTGTCTTGTCTCACTGTTGGAATATAGTCTAGGCCAATCCAATCAATTAGGAGCTGTCTACTCCCCTCAGTGGACATTGTGCTGTATTCACTATGGATATGTGAACCAAACCTGGCAGTCAGTACATGATGAGATCATTTCTTTTTAATGGAGAAGCCAATGTCAGAGGATCTGAGTGTGATGCAACTGGTGAGAAACATTCTTTTACTATTTTTTAGCAGAGCAAAGTGATGAAGAGAAACATGATGTTTGGAACATTTAAAGCCCACAATCCAAATTTTCTAATTGTACTAGCAAATAAAGGGATTTTTGGCTTATAGCCATATGAGTCACATTACTATCACATACAACAGGACGTGATATTTTTATCTAAAAGTTTTGTTACTTTTCTTTTGACATAGGTTTACAATCTACCTAAATTAATTTTTTACCCAATGGGAAGTAGTGTGGGTACAAGTGGTTTACTTTTAATTTTTAAAAAATTTGCAATAGCTCAAAACCATTATTACAAAGATCCCATCGCTCTGTAGTTCCAAATTTGGTGAACTTCCAGTGTTCATATATACATAAGTCTGCTTCTCAGATCCTTTATTCAACTGGTGGGTCAATGCTATCTTGTGTCAATGCTACACTGTCTCAATGACAGGTTTATAATAACTCTTAATATCAGCTAGAGAAAGTTCTACCATCTTGCTCTTCCTCAAACTTATCTAGAATATTCTTGGTATTTTGCATATCCATATATATTTTTCAATTGGCTTGTTAATTTTATTTTTAAAATCTGGGGTATATTTAGTATTGCATTGAGTTAATTTATAAGTTTGGGATATATATTTAAAATACTGAGTTTTCCAACTTTCACACAATTCCTCCAATTATTTGGATCTTTTAAATTTGTCTCAATTTTTAAAAATTATTTTCTTTGAAGAGGTCTTTTATTAAATATATTCTTAAGTACTTTATGGTCCTGATGTATATTATAAATGCATTTGATTTCTGCTTGTTGACCTTTTCTCCAGAAATCTTCCTAAACTCACTTAGAAAATTATATAATTTTTTAAAAATTTTCTATATACATGATCATATTATCTGTAAATAATTACATTTAATTTCTTCCTTTTAAATCCACAAGTCTTTTATGTCTCCTCGCCTTTTTTTTTTTACTGCACAAGCTATATCTCTTCTTCTATGTTTAATGGCAATGATGATAGCGGATGATCTTTGTTTTTTTTAAAATTAAACCTATTTTTTTTCAAGTGTTGGCTCAGGAAAAGTATATCAATGATATTTAAAATGTAAAAATATAATGATAATGTAAAAAGTCAAAATATGGTGGAGAAAATGTGAAGGGAACAGGGTAGAACATATGTTTTTTAAAAAAATGAGAAAAAAGAATGAACATAGAATCTATTTAGATTTGCTATAATTGGAAGTCAACAAACTAACAAATCATTCCCAGTTCTCTTTAATATTTTAATACTGTACTGATAATTTCATAGTTTCCAGGCACTGTTATTTAGAAAACATGACATTGGCATTAGAAACTGCTATACAACTTTCAATCAATTGTTTCTAAGCAAAGATTGTTGGTCATTTCAATTACTATATTCCAGAGTCTGTTGTTCATATAACAATACAATTTTTAAAATAACTAAAGTCATAAAATCAGGGTTTTTTTTTTCATTGGAATCTCATTTTTATCACTAAATGTTTAAAACACTCTCTTCCCCCAGATTAGGTTAGGTATCTCTGGTGGCCAGCTGAAAATTATAATATTTTTAATTTAGATTTGAAGAAAAATTATCTTTTTAGTTTAGTACAGAATACAGTAATGCAAAGCCTTCCCACATAACATTAAAATAAAATAAATATTCTAAATTCTAATCAATAATAAATTACATTTTTACATTCTTTTTTAAAACAAAAAAAAATCTTATTTACAGTCATTTTCTTAAAAAATTTTAACCATTGCAAAATTGTATTTTGAGCAATTAATATATTGTGCTTATTGTGTTTTAGTTAAGTTCTATTTCTTTCTATAACGTTTAGATTCAAATATCCACATTTTAAAGGAAGGTTACTTTTTCTTTTGCTAGACTCAAAAGGGAAGTTTTAAACAATCAGAAACCTAAACCCAACTAATCAATATTGCATTTGATGAGTAGTTTTGAGGTCAGGTTCTTCCGTGCTCTTGATTCATTGCAAGTCCCAGTCTGTAATTGTACCAAATTTCAGCTAATACACCTATGTAGTTCAAAGTAGTCCTTGAATATAAGCAATATAAAAACCAAGATATTTGATTGCTATTGTGCTCTGATTAATTATAATCCCTTTAAAAAAATACTTTCCCCTGCAAGGTGTACTGAAATCCAATTACTCCTTTCATATTTGTTTATTTTATCCTCATAACTTTTATTCTATACCTTTATCCATACATATTTGATGCTCTAAAAAAATATTTTCTGTAGAGACAAAAGAAAAATTAAGCAAATAGTTAATATTACATTTGAAAGACTCACGTGGTAGTCTGTGGAAATTATTAGTAAAAAACTTACTACTATAAAAAAGCTAAATAATTTTTCTCATAGGGATGCTGATGTTCTGCTCTAATTTGGCACAAATTTCTGTTATTACCAACTTGCTTTGAGTAACTGAGATCCTTGCTGTAATTTAGTTGTTAATAGATATGACCAAAGGAATACCTGAACATATCTTTTTTAATGCCCTGGTTCCTCTTTAGATGGTATAAATCTTCTTCTGCCTTTTAAAATATGCTGGCCAGATAAAGAAAATATACATAATTCTACTTTTTTGAAAAAAATGAATGAGTACCTAACTAACATTTTCATAAAGTCTATTTTCATTTTTTAAGAAAGAATCCTCTTATTATTTCCTTCTATATGTGAGAGCTTCAGGGGAGAAATTTGGAAGGGAAATGAAACTCTATGGAGAGCAGCAATAATAAGATGAGAAAATAACTAAAATAGTTCTTTATTCTCTGGCACTCTGAAAATTAATATTATAATCATGTTAACCACTTTGCTCTACTTGCTTTGGAGGAAGTTGTAATCTTATTTCTCTACATCATGACAAATTAAGTTGTATATTTTGGTGAAAAAAAGCAATTTACATGCAAATAATAGTTTTTAAATATCAATCTTATTTCCTTTTTTTTTTTTTAGTAAATAAAGAGGTAAATTTTACCTCTTCCATACTCTATACGATATTTTTTACTCTGACATTTTTATTCTCTCTCAGACTAAAAAGTCATTGATCTAATAATTGCCAAGACTTGAAGATAAGGCTTAAGTCTTAGTTTATTTTCCACTAGAGTCCTGAAGATTACTTTTTTTTTCTTTTTTTTTTTTTTTTGAGTCGGAGTCTCACTCTGTTGCCCAGACTGGAGTGCAGTGGCCGCTCCCGGCCACCGCAGCCTCAACCTGTTGGGCTCTGGCAATCCTTCCGCCTCAGCCTTCTAAGTAGCTGGAACTACAGGCACGCGCTACCACACCCGGCTAATTTCCTGATTTATTGTAGAGATGAGGTCTCGCCAAGTTGCCCAGGCTGGTCTCGAACCTGTGGGCTCAGGCAATCCACTCACCTCAGCCTCCCAAGGCACGCAATTACAGGCTGAGCCACTGAGCCCAGCCCTGAAGATTACTTTTTAACATATTATAAAAAATTTTCCCATCAATAAATGTCATTTTAATATTAATTCAGGAAAATATAAAAAATCCATTTATTTGTCAACCATCAGCAGCTATCAGAACAATGGATATAACTATTGATCACCACTGGTAGTGGTTTCATTAGAATGAATAAGAAATAGATAAGAAGCACATAGACCATAGGATGACAGCTTTGAATCAATCAAAGAGCACACATGCCATAATGGTGGCTTTCAAAAGCCAAAAAATCAGAGTTATATAAACAAAGTCTTCACCAGTAAATATATTGAATAAATCCATATTTGTCTTAGAAAAACAAAAGAGAATCAAAAGGTCACAATGTTATGATCATGAGTAAGGTTTTAGGCCTGCAAATATTACCTCAGTATGTAACTTTTTTAAAAAAAATTTCCGAATGTGTATTAAAGCCTAAAGAAGAATAGTAAAGAGTAAATTACTTTGCATTAATTCCATTCTTACATGAGCATTTGAAACGGGCATGGGGCAGGGCTACTTAAACATCCAATATACGTAACCTTGAGAGAAGACCAAGGAATTTCGAGTAGCACTGCAACAGAAACAACTTTAGGAAGAAAGTAAGACAAACTTATTTTAGAATGCCACATTATTATGCCACTGAATGTGTACTCGACACTGAATGTGTCTAAGCCACAGTGTTAAATAATTTTGATAATGGGAAAAACTAGACCAATGGTCCCCAAAGGCTAAGTGAAAGATAATTACCAGAGTGAGTTACCAGAGGTCCTTGTTAAACATGCAGATTTCTGGGCTTGATCATCATATAATCTCATCTAATAGGTCTTGGGTAAAACCAAGTCTGGGTACCAGATATGTAGCATGTGGTAAGGAGAAACTAGAAATGAGAGAGAAAAATATCAAAAATCCAGAAGAAGATTGAGAAAGGATAGAATTCCATAACTAAGGGTTAGTGGAATGAGTTCCTACTTTCTGTGTCATGAACACTGGCAAAGGTGTTGGAATTTCTCCTGTAGATAGCAACTAGTGCTTAACACAGAGGGAAATATACTTGTTTAAGGGAACTGGACTAGGCACTTTAAGCAGATTATCCTTACCAAAGAAAAACACTCTAATTTCTTAGGTTTTTATTTTTAAAATCAGCCATATTTCAGGATGCAAATGAACATCAACACAGGTGTAACACAATATTTCTGATTATAATTGAAGTCTTCCAACTCTGGTCAGGTATCTAAGAACTTATACAGGCTAAAATTATTTGGTTGTGGAAATAGTATTATTCAGAGTAGGTCAGGGTGGATTAACATAAAAAAACACTTTATTTGGATATCAAGAAAGTTGACTCTAAAGGATATTAAATCATAGGAAGAAGTAACTAAGAAAATTGGAATATTCATGCTTGATAAGCAACTAGTTTCTAAATAGAATAAAACTTGTACTAAGAGGAAAATCGGCTACATAACAAGATAACCTCATGATAAGTTAGTCTTCGGCTTCTTTCATTAATGAGTAAAATTGCTTGTGGCCTATTATTGTTATGAAGGTTACAAAAATGCTTAGTTAGAATCTTTGCACAGCTCTGATGTAAACCTCAGGTTAGAATGGTAGAATGAATGATGTCTATTCATGTCTTTTGCCCACTTTGTGATGGGGCTGTTTGCTTTTTTCTTTTCAGCACGTTTGAGTTCCTTGTAGATCCTAGATGTTAGGCCTTTGTCAGACATATGGTTGGCAAATATTTTTTCCCAGTCTATGGGCTATCTCCCTGCTCTCTTGATGGTACCTTTGGCTTTGCAGAAGCTTGTCAGTTTGAGGTGGTCATACTTGTCTATCTTATCTCTTATGGCATGGGCACTTAGGGTTTTGATCAGGAATTGGTTGCCAGTTCCAATTTCCATAAAATTTTCTCCTGAATTCTCTAAGGTTCTTATAGTTTGAAGTTTTATGTTTAGGTCTTTGGTTCATTTAGAGGTGATTTTTGTGTATGGTGATAGGTAGGGGTCTTGTTTTAATCTTCTGCATATGGTCAGCCAGTTTTCCCAGCACAATTTAATGAATAGGTTCTCCTCTCCCCAGTTGTTGATAGTGGAAGATTTGTCGAAGATGAGAAGATACACAAGCAGCCAACAGATACATGAAAAATGCTCAGTCTCACTAGTCATCAAAGAAATGCAAATTAAAACTACACTGAGATACCACCTTACTGTAATCAGGATGACCATCATCAATAACTCAAAAAGCAACAGATGCTGGAGAGGATGTGGCAAAAAGGGAATACTTCTACACTGTTGGTGGGAGTGTAAACTAGTGCAGCCTCTGTGGAAAACAGTGTGGCAATTCCTAAAAGATCTAAAAATTGACCTTCCATATGACCCTGCAATACCCCTACTGGGATTACACCCAGAGGAACTCAAATCACTCTATGAGAAAGATACCTGCACTCATATGTTTAT
>CAUYQG010128824.1:0-29784 GCA_963574415.1 Tarsius wallacei
GAGTTGGAGTCTCACTCTGTCACCCAGACTGGAGTGCAGTGGCCGCTCCCGGCCACCGCAGCCTCGACCTGCTGGGCTCCGGCGATCCTTCCACCTCAGCCTTCTGAGTAGCCGGAATTACAGGTGCGCGCTACCACGCCCGGCTGATTTTTTTAATTTATTGTAGAGATGAGGTCTCGCCAAGTTGCCCAGGCAGGTCTCGAACCCGCAGGCTCAGGCAATCCACTCACCTCAGCCTCCCAAAGGCGCGGGATTACAGGCTGAGCCACCCAGTCAGGTCTCACTGCCACCCAGGCTGGAGTGCAGTGACATGATCACAACAGCCTCAACCTGGGCCCAGGCAATTCTTCCACCTTAGTATCCCAAGTAGATGGGACTACAGGCGCTCAAGCAGTCCTCCTGGCCTTGGCCTCCCAAAGTGCTGGGATTACAGGCACAAGTCACTGTGTCCAGCCAACAAATATATTTTGTATCAATCTTACAGTTAAACAGAAATTACAGTACCCCACCAGGTCCCTAAATCTGATGTGTAAGTTTTAACTAGCCAAATATGTGATCTTTGATAAATTACTTATGTTATCTGCTATTCAGTTCCATCTCCTGTAACAGTAGTTGTCAAAGTGTAGTCTAAGAACCTCTGAGGGTTTCCTAAGACACTGCCAGGGAGGAAGTGAGGCCATAATGGACTTCATAACAATATTATCATTAGCCTTTTTCACTATGTTGACATTTGCAGTGATGGTATCAAATCTATGATGGGTACCACTGCAGTCATTGGCCCCAAGCTCTACTAGTTGGTATTGCATTTTCTACCACTATACACTCATAATTTAGGGGGAAAAGCAAGAAGTCAGTTTCACCTAACAACGTCCCTTGATGAAGCAGTAAAAACCATGGGTTTTGCTAAATCTTTATTTTTTACTTGCCTGTTTCTCCATGAATCTGAATTTTGTTAAATATTAATCACTGAGTGCATAAGTACTCTTAAGACACTTTGGTTGTCTTGAGGAAAAATACCTGCATTGTTTGAGTTGTGAGCTACACTAGTTGGTTTTTCATGGAACACCAGTTTTATTTGAAAAAAATGGATTGACAGACAAACTATGGTTATTCAGACTTGGGTATCTGGCAGACATCTTGAAAATAAATGAAGTGAGCCTGTCCTTTATTGCCAATGATAAAATTCAAGCTTTCAAGCAAAAATTAGAATTTCAGGAAAGCTGCATTCCCATTTTGCTTTCCCAAATATAAAGTTTTCTGATGAGATTAGTGATACTAAGAAATATGATTTTTTAATATTTACAATAACGTGAACAACATTTGGAAGTTCTCCATAACCCAGTGCACCAATATTTTTTCTTTCTTTCTTTTAGGTTAGAAAATATAGTTTATTTAGAAAGTGAAAGAGAGAGAGAGAGAGAGAGTTAGTTCACCTCTCCAAGGTAGAAGAGGGGACCAGAGGTTAGGAAACATGGTGGCGGGCATAGCTCAAAGAGCACATGGCACACCAGAGTATAGTAAGGCAATGGCCCAAATTTTCTTTTTCCTTTTGAGTTGGAGTCTCACTCTATTGCCCAGGCACCGCAACCTCAACCTGCTGGGCCCAGGCAATCCTTTCACCTCAGCCTTCCAAGTAGCCTGAACTTTAGGCACATGCTACCACACCCAGCTTATTTTTTTTTATTTATTATAGAGACAAAGTCTCATCACGTTGCCCAGATTGGTCTTAAACCCCTGAGCTTAGGTAATACTCTTGCCTCAGTCTCCCAAAGTGCTGGGATTACAGGCTTGAATCACTGTGCCTGGCCCAGCCCAATATTTTCTAAATGACTAATATATGATACTACAAAGTCATGTATAGGTAAAGGACCCATTCCAAGAATAAGACAGACCAATGGGCTTTAATCTTAATAGTGTATAGAAAGGTCATTGACCTGCTTTCAGATTCCACACCACAACTAACTTTTAAAAAACTGCCATGTGTTGAGTTTTTGTAGAGTCTCAGAGAAGGATAATCACAATTATCTGAAAGGCTATTAAAATACTTCTCTCCTTACCAACTACATATATGTGTGAGGCTGAATTTTCTTCCCTTACTTTAGCCAAAACTGTATCACAACTGATTGAAACGAGAAGTGATATGAAAGAGATGTACAAAATTGTAGAAAAATGGTATTCTTCTCACTAATTTTTTTTTTTTTTTTAGAAGTTATTTTTCCAAGGTTGGGTGTGGTAGCTCACACCTGTAATCCCAGCACTTTGGGAGGCTGAGGTAGGAGGATTGCTTGAGTCCAAAGTTCAAGATCAGCCTGGGCAACACAGCGAGACCTCCTCGCTACAACTTAAAAAAAATTAGCCAGGTGTGGTGGCGTGCACCTGTAGTCCCAGCTCCTCAGGAGGCTGAGGCTTGCCAAATCACCTGAGCCAAGATTCAGGAGTTTGAGGCTGCAGTGAGCTGTGATTGTGCCACTGCATTACAGCCTGGGCAACAGAGTGAAACCCTGACTCAAAAAAAAAAAAGTATTTTTCCTTTAAAAATGGATAATTTTTAATTATTTAATCTTATTTTTAATTTCTTTTTTTTTTTTTTTTGAGTCGGGGTCTCTGTCATACAGGCTACAGTGCAGTGGCATGATCACCAGGTGATCCCTCTGTCTCAGCCTCCCAAGTAGTTGGGAACACACGCCACCATACCCAGTTAATTTTTGTATTTTCTGTAGAGAAAAGGCCTCATTATGCTGCCCACGCTGGTCTCGAACTCTTGGGCTCAAGTGATCCTCTTGCCTCAGCCTCCCAAAGTTCTGGGATTACAGGTATGAGCCACCACACCCAGCCTCAGTTTTAATTTTTAACAGAGTAAATATTGACAGACATAACCCACAAAAACACAAACTCTTTGGGATTCTGAATAACTTTAGAAAAGGAGTCTTGAGATCATTGTTCTGTAAATTAAAGATAATACCACCTACTTCTCAGAGCTGGTATGAAATAGGAAAAGAGAATTTGACATAAAGCACTTAGCATAGTGCCTGGAATACTGTAAGAGCTTAATAAATCATACCTATACTACTACTACAAATACTACTAATATTGACTTTACTATGACATAAGTCTACATTATAACTAATAAATGTGCTTTTAGCAATTAAGCTGCTAATGTGGTATAAACATGGGAAATACCTAATTTGTTAAAGGAAGAAATGATTTCATTCCACGCTGGTGCTTAGTCTACTGCATAAAAAGGCAGGTGGGGGTAAGGGAAACCTAAACTAAGTCCTGCATTCTGAGCCAGGAAACTGAGGATTGGGTACAGGAAGGGCCTCTAGTGTCTCGGGTGTTGATAATATCAGCAGGCCAGGGGCATCTCCAAGCAGTTTCTACTTAGTCCCAAAGCCCTCCACTGTGAAGAGACAAAGGCAGATTCTATACACACCTACTTAGAGGACCTGGTAGAAAAGAGCTGAATAATTCTACTAAGATCACAAAGCTACTAATAAAAGCTGGTATTGGCAAATTGGTTTGATTCCAAAGCCTGGGCTCTTTTACAGTGCTAGAACACCTTCAAGGACTGTTTATACTGAAATATATGCATGTTTCAAAGAACTGCAGGAAATGCTGATTCCCACAAACTTCTAGGGGAAATAGGGTACCCTAGCAGCACACAATTTTCTTTGCAAGGGAAGACGAGCACAAATACTTCTGTTTGGGGACCGACTGATGAGACCTGGCAAGAAAACGCAAGGCAGACCCACGGTCTGTCACCCAGACCTAGAAACATCCCCCATCTCAAACTGCCCAAGATGCTCCTTGCAGATATTACCACTATGTCCTCAGGATAAAGATTGTCACTGAAGGAGCCATCATCAAAGTTGACTTCATAGAAGGTCTCGGTAGTGAGCCTGACCACCTCACACTGGTAGAAGCGTCCATTCTTATGCTTGCTGATGACCTTCTGGCCTGCAGTAATGCTCTGCAAGGCTCCCTTGGCACGCTGGAAAAAACAGAGACTTCAGTTATTCACATACTGAGTTGACAGGCTTGGCAATGGGGACCAAAATCAACTGGCTCCTCTTATCAGGGAAAGGTAAGCAAGGGAATGGAAAAGCAAGAAGAGGAAAGATAGACGATGAAGCAGGCCTTTCCAGATATCCAAATCCCAGTCAGACACTGGGAGAGACCAGTGTCATTTTCTGCCATAAATTTAGCTCGTCCTAGCCCACAGCTGGTATTTATACTTTGCTATCTTACCCCAAACTACCTGAACAGCTTTTGTGATTTCTCTGTTGTTGCCAGAAACTGACCAAATAGCACCTACCAATGCACACAGCTCAGATACACATCAAAGTATCCAAGGAAAGACTCATTAGGTGACGCAAGGCCCTGGTCCTCGCACCAGGTCTTAGCATCAGCATTACTGTCAGGCCTAGGGCACAAAGACTCAAGTTTCCTGGATTGTCCTAGCTGCGTACAACAAACTGCCCTGCATTACAAGGGTCCTGCCACTGCCATCCACGGCACCCTCTCCTCACTCTTCTGAACTTGCCCTGATGTAAATGTGATCACAAAGCATGTGGCAGCCTCATATCCAAGCACTCCAGCTCAAGACTCTGTCCCAGCCATGCTGGCCTCCTCACTGTTCCTTAAACAGTGGCACCACATGTGCTGCCACCTCTGAGTCCACACTGCTGCTCCTCTACCTAAGATGCCATTAACTGGGGAATGGCATCCCCAGGTACCTGCACATTGGCTCTTCCGATCCCAATGTCATCTTACTGACACTCTTCCTTACTACCTCCTCTTCCCCCTTTCCTGCTTTACTTTTATCCATGCACTTCTCATCATATGATATGCTGTGTGTTTCCTTGTTTCCTGTTTATTTTTCAACTACACTATATGCAACAGGAGGGTAGGGGGTTTTGTGTCTAATTCACTAGTATAGTCCTAGCAATAAAACTGTGCCTGGCTCAATGAATATTTGAAGAATAATCAGTGAAATACTCACTTAACAGTACCCCCAATTTCTTCATAGCATCAGCAATCCACAGCTGCCAACTTAAGCTTGTGGAGAACTAATAATAATCGGGACATTACTTTCCTGTCCCATGATGAAACTCTTACTTCCCTGCCATAGCTCGGGCTCAATGCTGCCTCTTCAAGCTTACATTCCTCCAGTCTTCTTCTCTCATGGGGTATTCTCATCTTCCTCAGGTCCTAACCGTACCCCTGACCACTTGTCATGCTCAGTACATCTTCATGAAAAACAAGAATTCAGTCAGCCAACAAGGACTTTTCTATGACCTCAAATGGCAGTGAAGAGTTCACCCCTCTGGACCAGTCCTCTATCACGTTCTTCCTTTGATTACTGTATTTACCACACTGTTGACAAATCTTTGTCTTTGACAAATAATTGTCTCTTCTTAATACAAGTCTAATGACTGTAACTCACTGATGGCAGAGCCTTCCCCAACTACAGTCTAGCTTCTGACCTGATCACCCCATGGAAATACCCGTTTGGTGTACTCAATGATACCCAGACAGACCTGCCTTCTCTATAACATGTGACCCTCCTCATTCCCCTCTCTGGCTGGTTGGACTGTGGTGTTCTACTCTCTCAGCTGCTTTCACTGGTTCATGCTCTGATATCTGTTCCTCATACTGGGAATCTCCAGAGTCCAATTTCTGGATGGTCCTGGATTTAACTATCCTGTTAAATGCTAATAATATCCAAATCTTTACCCTCAGAGTTAACCTAGCTGCCAGCTGGCTGCTCAACCAGAATGCTCCAGAGACCTCAAAGATAACATTTCTTTTCCTCTTTTTCATCCTTCCCCTGCAAAACAGCCTGCTTCACCTAAGTTCCTGGTTGCAGTTACTGACATCATCAGGCAGTTACTGACATTGTCATGTCAGCATCCTTTCCATCTCTCAGTGTGAGTCATCTTCAGTTCACATCCCTCGACCCTTTGCTCTTCCTCCCCACTTCTCTCCATCTCCTCAACCCATGAGGGTCAACAAACCCTGTTAATGCTACCTGTCATGAGATCTCAGGGTTAGGTCCAACCCCAAAGTTCTGTCTGTGTTCCCATTTCAGACCTCAACCTCTCCTAGGTTAACAAGTTTCCCTGCCTCAAATTCCTATTCCTTGAATCCTCTCCTCAAATAAAACACCCACCACAGTGATTGCTAAAAAATATCGTTCAAAACCCTAATATTCCAGAAGTTCTCCTTATCTGATGGAAGAGGTCAGAGTCCTAAGTGTGGCAGTCCCCTGGCTGTCCGCCTCTCAAGCAGCATCGTGTTCATTCTTCTGAGGCTTACTCATTCTGTTTCTGAAGACCTGAATGGCCTTTGCTCACAGTTCCTTCTTATTGTTTAAGACCCACTTCAAATGCCACCTTCTACCTAAACACTTTCATAACTCCTCCACCTAACGTTACGCCTTTCTCTGAACTTCATTTAGAGAACTGCAAAAATCTCTACCACATGGCAATGAATGGTTACTTGCTGGGAGCTCTATCCATTAGTTCTCAGATCTCTCACAGGTCTTCTGCTATGTCCATGACACTGGGTTAAGTCATAAGGACACTCAGGTTAATAAGACATAGACCCTCAATGGTGGAAAGATGCAAACACGCAAACAGATAAAGAAATCAACCACAAACAGTTTGGTGCCACTGGACTACGACATACAAGGCAGGGAATAGAGAGAGGAGTCATCTCTTAATCCCTTACTTACAGCACTCTCTCTGTAAAGCATAACGCTTGAGGAAATATCTCCTGACACAGTAAATGGAGAACATGTGGAGAAAACAATCCTGAAAGCCGTCAAGAGGATTCTAGAATGGTACCCTCCCTCACCTCCAAATTAGGAATCTTGTGCCGAAAGCAGGTAATGAAGACAACAAAAGGCCAATCGTCCGGCTGCATCATCACGCCGGCAGCCTGGGCACAGCTCACATGGAAGGCAGTTGGGCAACGGCCATGAGAACACTGCACACAGCAGCCAGCAGCTCTTTTCCTCCGCTTCTTACAGAAGACACATTTCTGCAGCACAGGGAAAGAAAACCAGTGATTCCAGGAATTGACAGTACAGCCTCTTCTATTGTTCCCTTCCCAAATGCAGACAGAGTCAAACGAACAAGAGCCAACCCTCTTCCTAAAACAAAAGGACACATACAGCCTATTCTAATCTCATGCCTGGTTATGTGTATCCTCAGTATGTAATTTAACCATAGGGTGAGAATCACAAACTCTGACCAAAACCAAGGGGTAAAGATGGCCCCTGGGCCAAGCAGAAATACTTTGTTCTCCTCCACTCAGAGACTTGTAAGTCAGGTAATTCTGTAGTGTCTACAAGGCCGTCTCTTCTTCCTTACCAGTTTGAAGCGAGGCAGAGGGATCTTGCTCACATCCACTGGACTTCTTTCTGCAATGTTGACAAACCTTGCTTCCAGAATTGCCACAGCACATGAAACATGGACCCACCTACCGAAAGGCAAAGACTACCTTAGTCCCCTCTGGGCCCAAAGCTCTATGGCTTTCTCTTCTAAGGTGGGCCTGCTGACAGAGCTTCCTCCCTCCCCCAGTATGACCACTGACTTCCACCACCATGTTTCTGGGACAAAGGAAGGTGAGAACAACAAGTGTGTCCAAATTGAGTATGTGAAAACAGTTCCCCACCACACGGCTCTGGGTTAGCACAGGATCACCTTTCTTATAAGACTCACTCATAGTCTGCTGCAAAATGAGCAGAGCCACAGCTAATTGTGTGTGACAGGTTTCAGGGTATGGGAATAAACTTAAGAACTCTCTACAGGCCTCTTTGCCAGACGTCCCGAGTGCTTCCTGAAAATGTCCCCAACTGTGTCCCAATCTGCCAGTAATCACAGCTCTCCCCCAGGCCTCTGCCCAAACCTCTCCTTCAGGCTGAAATGACCTTTCCCTTCTGCTTCCTTTATCCACAGCTGACTCACTCTTTAAGGTCTAACCCAAGCCCCACTAACTCCAAGAGTACCATTCAATGACATTTTCAGGTAATTAAAGTAAATTCTAGGCATTTTGGGAAGTCAACATGCACAAATGAAGAACTAATAAGAGTTTTGTTTTTTTTTTAGTTAGAGTTTCATTCTGTTGCCCAGGCTGGAGTATAGTCACATGATCATGGTCACTACAGCCTCAACTTGCTGGGCTTAAGCAATCCTTCTGCCTCAGCCTTCCAAATATTTGAAACTACAAGTGCACGCCACCACATCCAGCTAATTTTTTGATTTATTGTAGAGACATGGTCTTGCCATGTTGTTCAGGCTGGTCTCGAAGCCCTGGGCTCAGGCAATTGTGAAAGCTTTTAAAATCAGGCTAGGTGAAAACCCACACAGACAACACTGGTAAGCTGTGTGCAGTGTCAGTAGTGCTGTTATGTGGAGTGGGGCAGATTATTCTGTGGGCCCTGGGAGGCAGAACAAGGATTCAAAGGTGAAGGTAAGAGGCTCAAGCAGAACCATTTCCACTCTAAAATAAGAAAGATTACCAGCACTATCCCACAATTACGAGGAACACACGATCTGAAGTAATGGCAGCAAGTGCTTATAAGGGAGGGGAAAGCAGTAAGCAGAGTAGCCATGTATCTGGGACAGCATAACAGGGAAGCATGGGAGGCAGTGTGTGTACCACATGCTCCCCCAGGATTTTACTCGGAAGCAGGATATTCACCATTGGCCTGTGTGTACCATCCCCCAGACAGCCAGTTCTTCCATGGCAGAAACCTCATTCATCTTGTTTCTATCTCAGTGCTATTAAGCTAAGATTCAGTTCCACGAAAATGAGTTGCCCAACCATTGAGAAGCCCAGAAACTCCTATAGATTTAGTTGAAAGGCTGTGGGCCTGGCTGAGCTCCTCCCCACATCCTACTGTCCTCCTTGGGCATACTCACTTCATTCCAAACACAGGTCTAAGCCAGGGAGCTTGCCAAGTAGAAAAGTGCTCACTAGCCCCTGGCCACCTCTGCACACCAGCTCCAGCTATAACAAGGCAAAGTCCCCAAGACCAGCCCACAAAGTCCTTGCATCATCTCTACAGGGTCTTCATACTCTCCTGAGTCCATCATAGCTCCTCCGAAGGAGGATATTACTTACATCCCTGCTGTACAGGGGGAACTGGAGTTGGAAGGGTCTGGGACCGCTTGGCTTCCTTGACACTGGATTTTTAAAATTAGTTTTGGAAATGCTATTCCAATGCTACACGATGTGCTTCCCAAATTCTCACCACTCATTCAGAAGAACAGCTATTGCCCTCACAAAGCTGTAGCATGCTGCCTCAGAGCTGAGCCTGTGCATTCGGAGACATGGCTCGGGGAACTTACCTATCATCATTTGCTCTCTGCAGGGCCCCTCCTCGTAATGAGCATAAACAGCAGTCCTGCCAAGAAGAGAGAGGGAGGAGAGTGGTTAACACCAAGTCATTAACATCCAACCTGCTCTCCCCTCGATCTGCTTTGGGCAACTCTACCCTCAACATAAGAAAGCGTACCAGCATGTGGGGCTTCACCTACACAGCCCTGTAATCAGAACTTTCCTGCAGGAAGGACAGGCCACTCAGGACTGGAGTGTATCAAGTATTCACTTGACTTCACGTAACCCTCTTCCCTAGTACTGTCAGTAACAACTGAAAGCAAAGTCACAAAGGATACCCTGCTCAAACTGGAGGCATTGCAGGGCTCTGACTGCATCCTATGTGGGGTATTGCAGGGTTCTAGGGGGTACAATGAAGAGAAAGCTGTAGAGTGAACCACGTTTTTTACATGCCAGGCACGAAGAGTTTTACATGAATCATTTCATTTGATCTTTGCAAGCTTAAGGCAGGATTATTAGAGTGAAATAGAATAAATAAGTAACTTGCTTAAAGTCATGTAGCAACTAAGTAGGCCGGGCTCAGTGGCACGGTCTGTAATTCCAGCACTTTGGGAGGCCAAGGCGAGTGGATTGCCTGAGCCCGGAGGTTCGAAACCAGCCTGGGCAGCTTGGTAAAACCTTGTCTCTACAATAAATGAAAAATAAGCTGGGCGTGGTAGCACAAGCCTATAGTTCTGGCTACTCAGAAGGCTGAGGCGGAAGGATTGCCGGAGCCCAGCAGGTCGACACTGGGGTGGCTGTTGATTGTGAAGACTCCAAAACAAAAAACAAAAACAACTAAGTAGTAGTACCAGGACACAGACTCGTGTCTACTTGTATCTAAGTTCAAGCTTTAAACTGCTGTGCTATGCTAAGATTAATGGGACCTAGCTTTCTAAGATGCCAACCCCACATGGCTAACTTCTTTTAAGGGTTCCTCCACAGGGAGACCTCTCCTGGGATTTCACATAATGGAGCATACACAGCTTCCAGACTCCACATGTGGGCAGCATCCACTCTCACTGTCGTGGGATTTATTTTCATAATACCCACTCTATCATCACTATGCAGACTGCTGGGAATACAAAGTCCAACATGAAACAGTCTGGCCCCGAACATGCTCCAAGTCTCACAGGGAAGACAGCAACAGTGTGGGAAGACTCACCTCCTCCAGGGCATTGGCTGAACACCGAGAACACATCCAGTCTTCAGAAGCCTTTGCAGGGGGGACCCCATAGCAACCTAACAGGGACACCAAGATGAGCAAATTAGACCCAGAGGTCAGAGTCAGAAGGAAGATTTACAATTCTTTTCCTCCCAAAGCTACAACCAAATCTTATAGAAACCCCTGAATTCTAGAGACCCAGTCACCAAGGCTAAACCATACAGTATGGCCTCAAAAAGTCAAAAACTAGGCTGGGCACGGTGGCTCATGCCTGCAATCCCAGCACTTTGGGAGGCAGAGGCGAGTGGACTGCCTCAGTCCAGGGGGTCGAGACCAGCCTAGGCAACTTGGTAAGACCTCATCTCTACAATAAATCAAAAAATTAGCTGGATGTGGTGGCACATGCCTGTGGTTCCAGCTACCTGGAAGGCTGAGATGGAAGGATCACCTGAGCCCAGGTCAAGGTTGCAGAACCACTGCACTCCAGCCTGGGCGACAGAGTGAGACTCCAACTCAAAAAAAGTCAAAAACTGTAGATTCACTGGTACAAACACCTAGTGGGTAGTGGAGACTAATCCTTTCCTGATATCTGCAATGACAAGGACAGCACAGAGGTGACTAAGTCAAGTATGGATCCCTGGAGACACAATGAAAATCAGTCAGCAACCAGCTCCCAAAGGTTGTAAGCAACCTTTGCACTGAGGAACCGAGAGGCCAACAGGTGGCAAGGACTTCCAGCAAGCGGCCCATGCTCCTGGGTCAGGATGCAGAAAAAGGCAGATGCACTCACTGGCATGGACCCGGACACTGCACTTCTTGCAGGAAACTAGAATACTGGTGCCATCTTCCTCAAGGTAAGGGGTGGAGAGGTTGATGTCTGTGCTGCAGCCAGTCGAGGTGAAGCACATTTCTGGAATCAATGGTTTGGTCCTCTGCTTCTGGGGAGCTAAATCTGGAGTGTTTCCACAGTTCTGACTAAGGCCTCCAAACTCAACCTGGGGGAAAAGAACAAGTGCACACCTCAGTGAGCACGTGCCTATGCGCTCAGCTTTCCACCTGCTCCATCAGCAAAAAGCTGGCTCCTTTACTGCCATGACTGTGGCTGTGGCTCGGGAGCTCAGCCATTATCCCAGAGCTGCTAATTGAAGTTACCTCTAATGACTCCAATTCAATTTCTCAAAGCAGCATCAACAAAGGCCCCTAGGGGACAACTGCGGAAAGGGAGCGAGGTAGGAGGCAACTGGGATTTCAATCTTCCCAAAACCAAGTGGTAATAAAATGCACTGGGATGTTAGCAGCAAGGCTACTACTCCTGTGTGCTCCCCTTGAGATATACCATATGGTTGTCCCACCCAGGGAGAGCACCCAGAGCAATGCCCTAAACAGGCCAGCACTGACTGTCTCTGGTGGTACATGTCACCAGGTCATCTGAGCTGCAGCGCTGTTACAAGGTTGGAGCCCCACCTGTGATTCTTGGCTTGGGGCCCCTCCTAGAGGAACAGTGTGTTCATATACTTCCCTTGGCAAATTATACTAACTGCAAGTATCTGCTCCTCTGCCTCTGGACAGCACCATCAACCCCATTCCAAGGATGGGGCCTGGAAACATGCCATCCCTGGAGCCTATGCCATCATGAAACTCTGACCCCCACATAGATCTGCTGATAGTGACAACCAAGCCATTCACCTCCCTCACAGACAAATGCTTTGGTTTTCCATCTTGTCAATGAAAAGGTAAAGTAAGTTGCTAACCCAAAATGTGTTTGTCTGAGGTTCCATTTACAGCCATCATAAAGCTGGGGCCTTGACAGGCTAAGCGGCAGCCATGCCACTTTAACCACCAGAGTAGGTAAGGACCACTTACCTACCTGCCACCCTGTGCAGGTCCCAGCTGAGACTGAGCTAGTCCTCTGGCACCTGCTGCTGTGAATGCCTTCCTGGCCTCCTAGAGCTGGACCCAAAGAGATCCATCAAGGAAGCCATCAATGTGCCAGAGTAGGAGGCACACAGTTAACTCAGCAACCTTGCTTCCCCACCCCTCCTTCAAGTTCCTTCTGCTACTGGAAACACCCACAGTGGCAACACGAAAGGAGACAACATCAGAGGATCTGGCTTTTCATCTGAAGTTCAGACTGTAGTAAAGAAATTACAGTCCTCCACACTCACTGGCCAGACTACAAACCACTTGGCAGGAATAATCACAGACAAGAATGGTAACATTTTTTGTTACACTGAAGTCTGCAATGGGTGCATGTGTAAAGGGGAGCCTAAGCAATGCCCTTGGCTCATCCCCAAAGCATTCTCAAGTGGAAACCCACATTGCTGGGTTATCTGCTTGGCGAAGCCGGATCAACACACAAGGAGCAGAGAACACAAAGGAAAAAAAAAGCTTTTCCCAAAACAACTAGTGACAAGCTATGTAACCACAATTAAATCTTGCTGTCCCAATTGCTGGTCCTGGTAAACAGAATGGGTGGACCGGGCTTACCTGATGGTAAGTCTGGAAAATCATACAGACAGCACAGTGAGGGGCCTGCTGGGCCATAGTTTCATTGAATTCCTTTTCAGCCTCAAAGTTTGGAGGTCGGTTCTGCCACAGTTGGCTCAGGGGCTTGGCCCAGGCCTCTGTCTCCTCAGCCTCTTCCTCAGGGGTCAACTGTTCAGATGTCTCTGGGGCAGAAAACAGAAGTGTGAGTTGGCACCAACCCTGCACACCTGTGGCTCTGCCTGGCGAGCAGATGAGCTCAGCCAGGACTCCAGGTGCTAGGTTCAGACAAAGGGTGATTTCTTGGGTCCTCAAGATGAATTCTGCAAAGGGCGGAAGTAACCGTCAACAGGCTCCTGAAACACCTGAACAATGCTGTGGGGAGTCCTGCCTGCACCCCTTTCCCTGGACTCATGGTCTCCATTCTTCCTCTTGCCCCAGGAGCTCAGCTTGCTCTGCTCTTCCTAACAGCTGCCACCTTCAGCCTCTCTGCCCAAGGGCAGCAGAGTGATGCACCACCTTGCCAAAAACCATCTTATTTGCTGCCTTCAGACTGTCAGCATGTTAAACCTTTTAGAGTTTTCCCTTTAGTTGCACCAAAGCGAAACAAAGAAGGAAAATAACAAGGAATTGGCAATGCTTAAAAGTTGCTACATGATCCATGGTCAGGACTTTCCAAAGATCAGTGGGGTATCTGCCTATTCTGGGCAGAGCTCCTCAATCCCTGCTAGCTTTGCCTCAGGAGGCAGAGACACACGTCCATGATGAGTCCTCTTCCCAACTACAAATGTAATGCCCTAAGTCTAGACCAGGGCTGGCAAATGACAGCCTGTGTGCTGAATCCAGCCCCTGCAGGGAGTTAAGAATTGTTACTTTTTTTTTTTAAGAGACGGGGTCTTGCTATGTTGCTCAGGCTGGAGTGCAGTGGCTATTCACAAACACAATCATGGTGTACTACAGCCTTGAACTGCTGCCCTCAAGTTATCTTCTTGCCCTAGCCTTCCAAGTAGCTCAGACTACAGGTGTGCAATACCACACACACTTGGCTTTGTTTTTACATTTTTAAAGAGTTGGGGGGATTAAAAAAAAAGTGATAACCACAGAGACCAATGAGGATTATAAACCTAAAATATTTACTTCCTGGCCCTTCACACAGACTCCTGGTCTACATGACACATTTTATCTTCTAGGTGCTCTAGCCAGCAGAACATACAACTCATCTGACCTCGCCACTGCCTGGGGGAGAAAAATTCCCTCCGGGTGCATCTTACTAGAAGAAAGGGAAACACTGCTGTACAGAAAACAAGCAAACAAAAAACCCTTGTTCACAAAACTCATGTAAGTATAAAGGTGCACACTTCCTGGTTTCCCCTAAATCAGTGAGACAAAGGCACAACCCACTAACTCTCAGCAAAAACAAGGAACAGAAAGTAAAAGTAAAGGAAACCTCATAATAATTTTGAAGGTCATGAATAAAATGAAGGCAGTCTTTGGTAGAAGTAAAAGCAAATATCAAATAAATTGATGTACAAAGTGTTTCCCCAGCTGCTCCCCCATATGAAGGACATATAAGCAGCCACAACTACCATGGCTCTCTCTCTTTGGCAAGTGGGGCCAAACAGGCTTCAAGCATGTAGCCCCTGACAGGAGACTGGCTCTGTGCCAGCCCTGCCACGTGAGGCATCCCACGGGATCTTGCTATGTGTGGCATCACCTATCCCCAACTATAAGCCTTCCAATGATCCTCTTACTTCTACCCAGACAGAAGTGCTTTCCAAGAGGCCCCTGAGCGCTACACAAAGCAGCTCAAACAGAGCTCTGGCACATACTTATACTAGGTACCCATGTGTTCATTTCTGGCAACTCCAGCTCAGTGCAGATAGTTTTCTGATTAATCCAAAGAGATCTGGCAGCTGCCTCAGTGTAATGTAAAGACACCACTGTAGACAAAAATCAACACTAAGCACCATCATTCAGGTCTACTCAGAAGCAATGATGCCCAAAACCCAAGTGCAGATTTTTTTTTTTCTTTATCCTGGCTAACATATGAGTGACCAAGAAAGGATGGAAGAAACAGAAACAGATGGGCTCACACTCACAACTAAAAAATCAACACACTGACATCTGTTCCATTCACAAAGCCAAAGGCGGCCAAAAAGCATTCCGTTTGTGAACACTGAGTGATGAGGGAAAATATTCACTATGTTAAGTGAAAATTACAGGAACCAAAATTTTACAGTTTATATATGTAAAATTTCAGTGCACTATAGACTTAAGACGTGTATATTTCACTGAGTTGCTATGGCTCAAAGCTACAAGACACATTCTTGGGACAAGCAGGAAAGATGAATATGGACTGAAGATTAGAGGACATTATGGAGTTACTGCTTAATTTCCTAGGTTGTGTGACGTCCACTGTTTATATAGGAGGTAATCTTTGTTCACAAGAGGTATCTACTGGTGCACTTACAGTGATGTGACTTGAAGACTACAACTTACTTTCAAGAGATACAGCAAATATATATGTATGTAGATAAGTAAAGCCTGTGGAGTGACAAAAGCAATTATGGCAAAATGCTAACAATGTTGAACACATGTGGAAAACACAAAATGTTCTTATCCTTTCAGCTTCTCCACATTTGAAAATTTTTCAGCCAGGCTCGGTGGCTCAGCCTGTAAGCCCGCGCCTTGGGAGGCTGAGGTGAGTGGATTGCCTGAGCCCGCGGGTTCGAGACCCGCCTGGGCAAGCGAGAACTCATTACAATAAAATCTAAAAATCAGCCGGGCATGGTAGCGCATGCCTGTAGTTCCAGCTACTTGGAAGGCTGAGGTGGAAGGATCACCGGAGCCCAGCAGGTCGAGGCTGCGGTGGCCGGGAGCGGCCACTGCACTCCAGTCTGGGCGACGGAGTAAGACTCCAACTCAAAAAAAAAAAAAAAAATTTTCATCATGAAAAAGTTAAGGGGTTGTGTATTATGATCTCAATTGCATTATTTTTAAAAGACATATATGGACATATTTAATATTTGACTACAAAAGTTAAAAAGGAGATAATACGTTAAAACGTTCGTAGTATAGCCAGGCGTGGTGGCTCAGGCCTATAACCCCAGCACTTTGGGAGGCAGAGGAGAGAGGATTGTCTGAACTCAAGGATTTAAGACCAGCCTAGGCAACATGGCGAGACCTCATCTCTACAACAAATCAAAAAATTAGCTGGGCATGGTGGCATGCACCTGTAGTTCCAGCTACTTGAAAAACTGAGGTGGAGGGATCATCTGAGCCCAGCAGGTCGAGGTTGCGGTGGCTGTGAGCATGCCACTGCACTCTAGTCTAGGCCACAGAGTGAGAGACTCCGACTCAAAAAAAGAAAAATGTTCACAGTGGTTGAACCATAAAGGTAATTTTACTTTCCTCTTTATAATAGTCTGGTCACACTTCTGATGAGGGGACCTCAAGGGATGTCCCAGCTTGTCATGGTCTTTCTACCAAAATACCCAGCATGAATGGGGCACTGATATCACATCAGGACAAGAACAGGGTAGGAAAGGGCCCGGCATTAGTCAAGAGTAACAAGTACAAACTGCCTCTGCTCTTCCTGAGGGTGCTGCAGCCTGGTCACCAGCAGAGTCAGTGTTAAGGCTTATCAGCACTGATCTTACTGAATCTCTGGGCTCCAGACACCACTCTGCTGATGTCAATCATGCTGAGCTTCAGTGCCACATTTGCCACATTTCCCAGTTCTCCTTACACACGCCTACTTACTCCCCTTCTGTCCCCTTCACAGGCCCCTGCCTTCCACTGTCTAACTTCAGCCTCTATTTACCACCCTCTGTGCCCTCCCCATGAGTGACCTCACTTATTCCAATAGTGATATTAAATACCACACCTTTGCACTAATTCGCAAGTCTTCATCCTCCAGTCACTGAACTCAGGTTTTCAAAACCCAACCAAAGCTACAAACACTCTTCCTCCTCCCTTACCTACCACTCTCACTGCTCCACAGGCAGTCACCAAATCCATCTGACTTTATCTTCAAAAGATCTCCACTCACATCCCTACCACCACTCTCCTATCCTAGTTCCTTCTAGAGACTTTCATATCTCACAAAGAACATTACAAAAACCCATCTGGTCTTCTCAAAGCCACCCTCGAGAAGCCATCACTAGGAGCAGTTTTTCTGAAGTTAATCTGACTATGTCTGCTTAAAACACATCGATGGCTCCTGAAAGCCTATGAGAAAAGGTTCTCATCCTGGCCTCCCATATAACACTGTCAGCCGGGCGTGGTGGCTCACGTCTATAATCCCAGCAACTTTGGGAGATGGAGGCGAGAGGATTACCTGAGCTCAGGAGTACAAGACCAGCCTGAGCAACATGGCGAGATTCGTCTCTACAACAAATCAAAAAATTAGCCAAGCGTGTTGGCATGCACCTGTAGTTCTAGCTACTTGGAAGGCTGAGGTGGAAGGATCGCCTGAGCCCAGCAGATCGAGGCTACGGTGACCATGAGCATGTCACTGCACTCCAGCCTGGGTGACAGAGTATAAGACTCTGACTCAAACAACAACAACAAAAAACACTGTCCAGGATCTAGCCTTACTCCTCCTACCTCACCTCTCACTCCTTGCCTTTGCCCTTAAGCTCCAGCCATACTGAGCTGATTATAGTGAATATACTTTCCTGCCATGGAAAAAGAAGTAGGCATGAACTGTCTCTCTGCCTGGATTAACAGCTCTTCTTTCTTTAGATCTGTTTACCTGTCAGTTTGCCCAACTACCCTGGGAGCATCTTAAGGGCACAAACATATCTCAAGTTATCTTTGTAGCCACACATCCAGCACGGAGCTTGGCATCATTGACAGAATTTGCTATCTGAAAAACCACCCTTGTACCTTCTAGGAGAAGAAAGGAAAGAACCTGCATGCAATTATCCCATATTAAGATACATTCCAGCCGGGCTCGGTGGCTCAGCCTGTAATCCCGCGCTTTGGGAGGCTGAGGTGAGTGGATTGCCTGAGCCCGTGGGTTCAAGACCCGCCTGGGCAACTTGGCGAGACCACATCTCTACCATAAATCAAAAAATCAGCCGGGCATGGTAGCGCATGCCTGCAATTCCGGCTACTTGGAAGGCTGAGGCGGAAGGATCGCCGGAGTCCAGTAGGTCGAGGCTGCGGTGGCCGGGAGCGGCCACTGCACTCCAGTCTGGGCAATAGAGTGAGACTCCAACTCAAAAAAAAAAAGATACATTCCAACTTATAATGAAATCTGATTAGTAAATTAGACATAAAAGGAAATCCTGTCCTCTTTAGAGTATCTGGGAGAACAGCTAAGCCATAGGCCCACCCTTATCCCTCAGCTTGGCCTTCTGATGTCCTGTCAGAGCAGGTCCTAATGTGGTGAGCTGCTTTTCTCCTAGTGAACAGAGAGAACAACACATACCATCATCACTGACACAGTCCTGCAACACAAGCGGGTGATGACGGGGGAGCTTGCTTAAGGGCTGACGGCGACCCTTGGACTTCTTATTCTCCTCCAGGGAAAACATGTATTCATCTGCAACCTGGGCAAAGCAGAACAAATCAAATCAGTCTTGTCTCAACTTGAGACACAGCACAAGTTAGTCTAACAATGAAAACCAAGGGAAAGAGGGGGCACAGAGAAACACAGACATATAAAAATACACAAAAAACACCCGTCTTAGAAAAAGCTAAATGAGAGTACTATGAACCAAACCAGTGTGTAAATCAGGATTATGTAAATTTAGGGCAAGATCTGTGCCTAAATGTGGTTCCTGGCCTTTTCAGAAGCAGCCTGAAACAAATGTACCAAAAATAAACCCATTGCAGCTCTAAGGGAGAGCCACACCTTATGCTCACTGCCATAAGACTACATCTGAGAGCCCCCAATGAGCCCAGGTACCCCTTTCCTTGGACCAGTAGGTCAGCAGCACCTGTTACCCGGCAGCTGGGCCACCTGGGTATGTCTAGAGGACATCCAAAGAGGTGAGGAGCAACTGACCCATTACAAGTAAATAGGCCAACTTCTCCTTATAAACTGTCAACATTTCAACTCTAGCAGATGCTATTAATTCCTCAGTTAGCAGGGGAGGAAGAACACCAGCCAGGGCAGAGTGTGCATCTAAAACTCTGGCCTAGCTGATTTAGCACTGTATTTACATAATGTGAGAGCAAATGTAAATTAGGTTTAGATGTACAAGATTGACTCAGTAATACTACATAAGAATTTCTTTCTAATCAACACACTTAGAACTTGGTTATACTGACATTAGGAGACGCAGGGCTAGCAAAATCCATTAAACAAGGAAATGAAGCCTGAAAGAGGGTCACTTTGCAACTGTGACAACACCAATCCTTTAAAATGCTACAGTGCCACTTCAGAGATGGCGCCGGGGACCTACAGACTTCACATTCAACCACACTTGGAATGTCAGGAAAAAACAAATTCTAAGCAGGCTACATCCAGGTAGAATAGAGCCTGCTCTTCCAAACATAAGTTTTACCAACAAGTTTCAGGTCCATTTGCCAAATCGTTCAACAAATATTCACTGAGCACCTATTGTGTGCAGAGGCCTACCCAGGAAAGAAAGAAAGTGTGGAGAAATAAAAGAACAGGACCTGTGCTTCTATGAGTGAGTGATACTGTAACAACATGAAGAAATATGGTGGCGCAGTGAGGATGCTGGGGGAGTCTTCTACTACTGATGATTTACATGAGCACATACTTGTAATCAGACCTGAACTACATTGACTGTCTAAACCAGTGGTTATCAAAATGTAAATCAAGAAGGCACCTCAGGAGCCTTCATTAGAGTAAACAGGAAGGGCTTAAGGCCCCACCTTCCTGTTAACCAGAACAGTTCTGCTTTTGATTTGTTTTTTTTGTTTGTTTTTTTTTGAGTTGGAGTCTCACTCTGTCACTCAGACTGGAGTGCAGTGGCCGCTCCCGGCCACTGCAGCCTCGACCTGCTGGGCTCTGGTGATCCTTCCGCCTCAGCCTTCCAAGTAGCTGGAACTACAGGCGCGCGCTACCACGCCCGTCTAATTTTTTTTTTTTTTTTGTAGAGATGAGGTCTCACCAAGTTGCCCAGGCGGGTCTCGAACCCGCAAGCTCAGGCAATTCACTCACCTCAGCCTCCCGAGGCGCGGGATTACAGGCTGAGCCACCGAGCCCAGCAATTTGCATTTTTTTAAATGAGTAAGATTACACTTAAAGAAAGGGTTCTTTGGCTAAAACAAACTGGAAAACCCACACTTGCCAAACTTTTTTGATAGTGTTAATTAAAAAATTAGGAGTATGTACCCTAATATATGTATTACCTACCAATCAATTATATGTACTAATACACATTTTAAAACAAAAACAGACTGCAAAGGGGTAAGATAAAAACAAAGTTCATTTTGCTTCATTCCTATACCCCAATAATCTTCTTGTACTCCCTCTTTAAAGACACAAAATACCCGGGGGGGGGGGCAATAAGAAATTCACACGGGGGAATGAGCATGGTGGCTAACACCTACAATTTCAGCACTTTGGGAGGCTGAGGCAGGAGAATTGCTTGACCCCAGGATTTCAAGACCAGCCTGGGCAACATAGTGAGACCTCAACTCTAAAAAAAGATAAAAAATTAGCCGGGCACAGTGGTTCACCTCTGTAGTCCCAGATACTTGGGGGGCTAAGGCAGGATCACTTGAGCCCACGAGGTAGAGGCTGTGGTGAGAGTCATAATCATGCCACTGTACTCCAGCCTGAGCGACAGTGATGAGACCTATCTCCAAAAAAAAAAATTCACACTGGAGATCAAGAAAAGTGCTCAGATCAAGAGCTGTAGATTTTAGGACTCCTTAGCACCAGGCTCAAAATTAAGATAGTGGGAGCAGATGAGATTATTGGTGGATGATAGCTGACTGAAGACCAGGCCTTCTAGGAACAAGAGGAAGAAGAGAAAAAAGGAGACGCAGAAGCAGACAGGTTAGAGGAATAATAGAGAGCCAAGGAGGGGAACCCACAGTGACAAAGGACACAGAAGAGCTGGCCAGGAAAGTGAGCGGGGGACTCATCATTTGGGAGGTTCAGGACTTTTTTTTTGAGGTAAGTTCCAGGAGACAAGCAGTAAGCAACTAAAGAGAGACTACATCACAGCGATTATTTCTGAGAAGATGAAGCTTGGAAGGAACGAGACCACAGTTTGAGAGGGAAATTTGCTCCAGAATTGTATTTTAGGATAGGAGCTATGAAGTACAGTTTTATAGGTAAAGGGGAAAGAAGCTTGTGAGAGAGTGATATTACAGTATGTGCTAGACAGAACAGTCCCCCAATATGTCCACATCCTAATCTCTGTGAATATGCTACGTTAACACGACAAAGGAGAATTAATGGCTTTAAATAGGGAGATTATCCTGGATTATCCAGGTGGGCCCAATGTAATCCTAGTGAGGCTTAATAATGGAAGAAGGAAGCAGAAGACTCTGTCAGAGTGACATAACTCCAGGACAACTTGGCTGGATGTTGCTGCCTTTGAAGATGAAGAAAGAGGGCCATGAGCCAAGAAATGTGGGTGGCCCGGGGAAGCTGGAAAGGGCAAGGAAATGTATTCTCCCCCAAGATCTTCCAGGAAAGTACATGGTCCTGTTGACATCTTAATTTTAGCCCAGTGAGACCCATTTCAAACTTCTAAGCAAAAGAACTATAAGAAAGTAAATTTGTTATTTTTAAGCCTATAAATTTGCGGTAACTTGCTATAGCAGCATTAGAAAACTAATACAGGGTAGGAGGTAAAGACAGATCATTTTAAGGATCCAAATTCTGGAGGAAGCTGCAAGGGTCAAGATTAAGCCCACCAGAAAGCAGTTTTGGGAAAGAAAGAGGACACCTTTTCCATTGTCTGTATACTCAGAATGCCTCCTATATACCCAGTATATGTACCCAGTGTACCGTGGGTATACTTGGTGCTTTGGTAATGCAGAGATGAATGAGACATGATCTCTAACCTCAAGGAGGTTATGACCAAGCCAGAGGGAGACCTGGTATCCAAGTCTGAAGTCTGTGCCCTTTCCACCACCATCATGCTACCTCCGACCAAAGTGGTCAGGTCTATTCAAATATTTTAGTATCTTTTCACATTTTCTCAACTCCTGGCTAAATTCTCCTCCTGCTACACAGCATCCACACTCTCTTCATAATGCTGCCTTTCCCTGGGATTGCTCCAATTTTTAGATTCTCTCAGTATATAACAGAAAGGGCTGGGTTAAATCCCAGTTCAGCCAACTAGTGTGAGCCTGGGCAAAGCAAGCCCACCAATAAAACAGGGGTAAAAAATACTTCCCTATAGGGTTTTTCGTGAAGATGGAATGGGAGAACAGGTAGAGTCTCTCAGGCCCCTGCCTGCAAGAAAGTTCAAGCTCCAGGCTCCCAGGTTCTCTGCCCCCTGCAACATCTGGTACCCAGGGTCAAGGTGAGTGTTCCTGTTAGGGTTTTTCTGTACAGAGACAAACCAACTGTTGTTCTCTTGCCTTGTCTTGGGAGCTCACTTTTCAAAGTAGCTTGAATTCACAGGAACTTTTGCAGCAGACATATGGCTGTGGCTCAGTCTGCAGTCATTGAAAACTCTATAGCATCGGTGCTTCAGCAGTCAATCAGGGTGCTTTTACCAAAAACTGCAGTTAACAGAGTGCCCTTAGAAACGTCCTTGACATAGATGGTGGCATGTAAACTGAACAGCAAGCAGCCCAAATTACAGCTTGGGGATGCTTAAAGTGAGGGTGGGAAAACACAGGGGTGCTCTCAGGGGCCCAGCTGTCTCCAAATATAGATACAAGCTATCAGACCTCTCCAGGGACAGGTAAAGTTGTTCAGCTCTGCCCCCAAGCCAAACTATCTATCCCTTATTCCACCCAATTAATCCTGACGGTGGCTTCTTACTAAAACAAAGATGACCCATTCACTCACTCCACATTTACACAGGGCTCATGGGCTAAGCCCTGCAGACCATGCTGGTACCTCAAGAAGGATGAGTGTCACTGAGCCTCAGCTTCCAGAAAGTTATCTTCTTCACCAGCCTATGACAACCACATTGAGGCGCAAAGTACTGTAGAGTTTCAAAGGAGCAAGAAGTAGGTGGGAAGTAATGAAAAGTTTGAAAGAATAGTGGTTTCTGAAAAGGGCAAGCCGAGCTCTTGCCCTTGGCAAGAGATGAGATCTTGCCAAGTTGCCCAGGCGGGTACCAACGGGCTCAGCCTGTAATCCCAGTCCTTTGGGAGGCTGAGATGAGTGGATTGCCTGAGCCCACAGGTTCGAGACCCGCCTGGGCAACTTGGCAAGACCTCATCTCTACAATAAAATAAAAAAAAATTAGCTGGGCGTGGTAGTGCACGCCTGTAGCTCCAGCTACTTGGAAGGCTGTAGCGGAAGGATTGCGGAAGCCCAGCAGGTCGATGCTGCTGCACTTCAGTCTGGGTGACAGAGTGAGACTCCAACTCAAAAAAATAAAAAATAAAAAAAATAGAAAAGGGCAGATATATGATGGTTCCGGGAGACCCTTGGAGACAACTCCCTGTCTCTTCCTACCTCAAAACCATCTGCATCCTGGTAATGGTGGCACAACTTACTGCCACTGAACTGTACACTAAAATATTGTTAAGATGATAAAATTTAAGTCATGTATAATTTACCACAATTTTAAAAAAACCAAAAAAACCTGTCTGCAGCCACCCCCTCCTATCCCTCCACCTGTGCTACGATTCCATTCCCTACTACCTCTTCAGATGGTCAGGATCCAAGCACTACTGTCTCTCACGTATTTTCAAATTCGCCTACTTGGCAGTACCCTGGTCTTTTTTTTTTCTGAGTCGGCGTCCCACTCCGTCGCCCAGACTGGAGTACAGTGGCACACTCCCGGCTACCACAGCCTCGACCCACTGGGCTCTGGCGATCCTTCTGCCTCAGCCTTCCAAGTAGCCGGAAATACAGGCGTGCACTACCACACCCGGCTAATTTTTGATTTATTGTAGAGATGAGGTCTCACCAAGTTGCCCGGGCGGGTCTTGAACCCGCAGCCTCAGGCAATCCACTCACCTCGGCCTCCCAAAGCGCTGGGATTACAGGTTGAGTCACCAAACCCGGCCAAGTACCTGGTCTTTAAGACAAGGCACACTTGGCCACATCTCTTGCCTTGAATTCTTCTCCTAACCCTAGCCCCAACTATTCTCTCCTAGCTCCCCTGGCTGCTTTCTCATTCTTCCACCTGGGCCCTCTTCCTCCACCCACACTGTGAAAATCGTTCTCTCTACACAGGCTCCTCTATACTCCTCAGTAAGTACCCTACTGGTGACTTCCAAACCTATGGACCACCCTCTCCACAGCTTCAAGTCTGTATATATTCATCTCTACAGCCTACCTCACAAACAGGTCACGTTCCACATGCTCCTAGCAGAACTCACTTCCTGACCCACTCTGAGAACCCCTTCACTTTTTTTGTAACCTCTATCCTACATGGAATGGCACTACCATCCATCCATCAACTCAAATTGGAAACCCAAGTCAACTCTCAACACTACTTGTTGATGCACCCAACATCACATCATCCAGTACCACACTCCTACCCTGTAAACTCTGAAGTCCAATTTCTGTACCCCATCCCCATCACCATCACTCACAGGTCCTCACTAACTCTTGCAGACTAAAGGAATAGGTTCCTAACTGGTTTCCCTGTTCCAAATCTTTTTTCTGCCTTTCCTGAACTAGAAGGATTTAGTTATAAAAATAACACATTAATCATAAAAAAAATACTCTAATGATACATAAATGTAGGAAGTGAAATCATCCATAATTCCACCTTCAAGAGAACCTGTGCTGTTTCTAATTTTGCCGCCTTCTTCCACTCCCCCCCAACAGTCTTTATACTGTTTCCAGGACTTCCAAAACTTCAGTGCAGCACTTAAAAAACCCTTCACTGGGCTGGGTGTGGTGGCTCAAGCCTGTAATCCCAGCATTTTGGGAGGCCGAAGCAAGAAGACTGCCTGAGCCTGTGGGTTCGAGACCAGTTCCGGCAACTTGGCAAGACTTTGTCTCTACAATAAATCAAAAAATTAGCCAGGCATGGTAGCACATGCCTGTAGTTTCAGTTACTTGGAAGGCTGAGGTGGAAGGATCACCAGAACCCAGCAGATTGATGCTGGGGTGGCCATGAGAGTGCCACTGCACTCCAGCCTGGGCGACAGAGTGAGACTCTTGACTCAAAAACAAAAACAAAAAACCAACCCTTCACTGGACGATAGAAAAGACAACTGACAGGGTTATCTGAGTAAGTCAGTGATCAGGGGGGAAAAGAAGACCATTGGTCTAGCTAGATAAATAAGACTGAAGAGACATCATAAGCAAGTCTAAGGCATGAGCTTCAATTTAATCCTAATTCAAACAAGCCAACTGTAAAACATTTTGCTTGGACAATTGGGAAATTTGATTATGGCATAAATATTAGATGATGCTAAAGAATTTTTGTAATTTATTAAGCGTAATAATGGCATAGTGATTATCTAGGACAATGACCATATATTTTAGAGATACACAACTAAAGTAGGAAAGAAATGACATGGTATCTGGGATGTGCTTTAAAATACTACAGCAGAGCCAGGCACGGTGGCTCACACCTGTAATTCCAGCACTTTGGCAGGCCGAGGCAGGAGGACTGCCTGAGCTCTCCGGTTTGAGTCCAGCCTGGGCAGCCTGGCAAGATCTCGTCTCTACAACAAATCAAAAAATTAGCCGGGCATGGTAACACATGCCTGTTGTTCCAGCTACTTGGAAGGCTGAGGCAGAAGGATCACCTGAGCCCAGCAGGCTGAGGCTGTGATGGCTTCGAGTATGCCACTGCATTTCAGCCTGGGCAACAGAGTAAGACTCCTACTCAAAAAAAAAAAAAAAAAAAAAAAAACGTCAGCAGAGAGTGGATTAATGAGTACAAACGTACAGTTTGATAGAAGACCTAAGAGCTAGTGTTTGATAGATCAGTAGGGTGACTATAGTACTGTATATCTCAAAATAGCTAGAAGAAAATAATTTGAATATAGACTATAAAGACAAAACATATTTAAGGTGATTGATTTTCCAGCTACACTGATTTGATCTTTACAAATTACATAAATACATTATCACAGTACCCCAAAGATATATACATCTATTATATATCAATCTAAAAAACAAAATTTAAAAAATAAACTACTTCAGCCAATTAAAACAGGATAAGGCAAGTGTGGCAAGATCCTGACACCCATTAGATCCAAGCGATGAGGTATCTGTGGGTTCATCATTGTATTATCTGCTCTGCATCTTTGTGTGTACATTTAAAAGAGCCTATTCTGGAAGTTTTCAGTCTCCAAACACATTTGGTGGCTCTTCTCACTCAACTCGAAGGTCAAACTGCTTCACAGGGCAATGACGCCCTCCAAGTTCTGGCTGTTGGCCCCCTCTAACACCTTGGCAGCATTGTCCAGTCCTATAAGCCTGAGACTAAATCTCTGCAGATCCCCATATGCTTTGACCTTGGCATAGCTATCATCACCATTTAGAACACGCTCCTCGCCCATATTCGCTAATTTCTTTCTGTCCATCTGGTCTGGTCCACTCTTACTTTTACCAACTTCAGGCCTAGCTAAAATGCTTCCTTCTCTATAGCCATCTTGAACCCTGCACTCCAACCCCAGACTGAGCTGCTAACTCTTTCACTTGTGCTACAACACTCATCACTAAGTACTGGAATTATGTGCTCATATCTATCTACTCTTCCAGACACGAGCTCCTTGAAGGCACAGTCCTGGCTCAGAGTAGGTATGCCATAAATGATCACAACGTAGAGTGAAGAGGCAGAACAGCCAAGACGTTTTTAGAGATGTTTAAGTAGTTCAAACAAGCCAGCACATGTTGGCGGTGGAGGGAAGGTTGGTAATGGAGTGGAGAGGGGTATTACAGTATTACCATCAGGCTACAGCTGAGAAGTACACACAGAAATAAAAAGGAACCAGGCAGACAATGGTTTTTGAGAAGGGTATAGAACAAGAGAGATATGTTAGAAAACTCCTTCCTCCAGCATATTTCCACATGGAAGGATTCCTTGCTTTTCTCTCTATCCCTTGGAAGTTCATATGCTTCACTTAGCTAGGAGCTGCCTTTTGCAGAGGAAGTGCATTCTGGTCTGCATCCACACCACATGGAAACTGAATGGGAAATGCTTTGCCCCCACAAGGGACCTGCAGACACACAGGACCACCTGTGACTTGGTAGATAAGGTCTGATTGAGAGTAAATGAGTAGCGGGGCCATTTGGCCACAGGTTAAAAGTCACTTTCTTCAATCATTTTTACTTGTAATGAAGCAACATTCTAAACTCCATGTGCCTGATTCTTGTATCCATCATTTAACTGGTTCCAAATTTGTGAGAAAAAAAAGATATGTGTTATTTACTGGCTTCCTACACCCCTCAAAAAAAACCCCACAAAAACTTGGCTCTGTAATAAGATTAATTTAGCAGTAATACATAGATTGAACAATGCATATGAAGTATTTAGCATACAGGGAGTCCTTGATATTTCTTAGCTGTTTTGGTGACTGTGATTGCAACTGGAGAAAAAGTCAGAAGGACACTGCAAGAGGACAGGGTGAACTGTAGTGAATAGTAGGATGAACGAGACAGCTCAGGGCCTTTGTGAAGGAAGAATGGCTAGGCGGCAACTGGGAGTCTAAGGGACTCTGGCTTCCAAACTGAAAAGCCCACTCTTATGAAAGCTGCATTAAGAGGACACAGAGAGCAGCAATCAGAGGCAATGAGAAGAGAACACGGCAGTTGTCAGCTCGTTAGGTTGCTTCATTACAAGTAAAAATGACTGAAGAAAGTGACTTTTAACCTGTGGCCAAATGGCCCTGCTACTCATTTACTCTCAATCAGACATTATCTACCGAGTCACAGGTGGTCCTGTGTGTCTGCAGGTCCCTTGTGGGGGCAAAGCATTTCCCATTCCCACCACAAGTGAAAAGGAAGGGCAGTGTGATCCAGTTGGGCTGAGGACCTGCTGCTGTCCCTGATGCTGCTACCATGTGATACTCTGGATCAGTCACAAAGAGACAAAGGGAACTTCTAGCAAATAACACACTGGGAGAGTGAATGCCACCCAAGCTGGAGGCCCTGACTGAGGGTCTCTCATGACCTCTTGGGCACCTGCATCCCACAGGTCCCTTCCCCCCACAGGATGCCTTCTGGGGCAGTCCCCTACCCCATACTGCTACTCAGAGTCCATACCTCTGCCAGATCCCGCTCACTGATACTCCTGGCAGTGCTTCCTTTCTTCCTGGTGCATGGCTCTCCCATGGTGACTCTGCCATCCCCTTTGGCATAGCTGTGCACAGTGAGCACTCCTGTTTGCTCTTGGGTTTGGCAGGAGAGAGACTCACTGGTTTCTGAATCAGAAGAGACAGAATCCTGTGAAGAACTGGAGCCCAGGCTAGAAGATGATTTCTTTTTTGAACCTGAGAAGACAAGGCGTCCCCCTATGGAAGCAGGATTCACAGAGAGATCCAAGGCAGCTGCTTCTTGTTCTTCTTCCTCATCCTCCTCTTCTAGTTTGACATTTTTGAGCTCTTCAAATTTGACTTCAGTGGAGTCAGAATAATCTGAAACACACATGCACATCAGACAGAGCCAAGTTCCTCCTGCACATGTAAACCTGATGAAAGACAGAGGGCAAAGCACAAAGAACGTGGGTGGGAGTGAGAACTGACTCTGACAGCTACTGTGTGATCTAGGGCTAACAGCTCAGCCTTTCTGGGCCCCCAGCTTCTTCCTCTGTGAGGTGAGGATGCCATCACCTATCTCCAGGGCTCCCAAATGACACTTCGGCATATAATATGGGAGCATAGCCTGGCACACAGCAGACACTAAGGGCAGCTGCCATTTCCTCAAGAGTCTGCAGGAAATGAAGGCCTGAGCCCAGCAGAGGTTTGGCTACCCCAAACTAGAAAATCTGCTGTGGATCTGGGAAAATGCTGTAACAGTGGAAGCTAAATATTTTCACCACAAAAATGACAACTAGATAAAGTAATACATGTTTTAATTAGCTAGATATAATCATTCCACAATGTATCTAGATTTCAATAATCACGTTGTACACAATAGGTACCTGTCAACTTAAAGAAATAAATAGGCCAGGCTCGGTGGCTCAGCCTGTAATCCCGTGCTTTGGGAGTCCAAGGTGAGTGGATTGCCTGAGCCCGCGGGTTTGAGACCTGCCTGGGCAACTTGGCGAGACCTCATCTCTACAATAAATCAAAAATCAGCTGGGCGTGGTAGCACACGCCTGTAGTTCCAGCTACTTGGAAGACTGAGGCGGAAGGATCGCCTGAGCCCAGCAGGTCGAGGCTGCGGTGGCTGGGAGCGGCCACTGCACTCCAGTCTGGGCGACAGAGTGAGACTCCAACTCAAAAAAAAAAAAAGAGCAGGGAGACAGCCCACAGAATGGGAAAAAATATTTGCCAACTGTATATCTGATAAAGGCCTAGCATCCAGGATCTACAAGGAACTCAAACGTGCCAAAAAGAAAAAAACAAATAGCCCCATTACAAAGTGAATAAAATATATGAATGGGATACTTCTTCTGGTCAGTCTACCTGTGCATTTGTCATCTACATGTTCCCTCATGACAGATTTGAATGCAGAGAGTTAATGTTTATTTTATATATTTGACCCT
>CAUYQG010128829.1:0-20421 GCA_963574415.1 Tarsius wallacei
TTTTTTTTTTTTTGAGTTGGAGTCTCACTCTGTCGCCCAGACTGGAGTGCAGTGGCCGCTTCCGGCCACCGCAGCCTCGACCTGCTGGGCTCCGGCGATCCTTCCGCCTCAGCCTTTCAAGTAGCTGGAACTACAGGCGCACACTACCACGCCTGGTAATTTTTTATTTATTGTAGAGATGAGGTCTCGCCAAGTTGCCCAGGTGAGTCTTGAACCCGCGGGCTCAGGCAATCCACTCACCTCAGCCTCCCAAAGTGCTGGGATTATAGGCTGAGCCTCCGAGCCCGGCTTGTATCACATTTTTTAATCCAGTCTTCTTTTGATGGGCAGCATGGTTGGTTCCATGTTTTTGCTATTGTGAATAATACTTCAATGAACATGTGTGTGAAGGTATCTTTTGCATTGAGTGATTTGAGTTCCTCTGGGTATATTCCCAGAAGAGAGATTGCTGGATCTTCCATATGGAAGGTTGATTTTTAGATCTTTTAGGAGTTGTCACACTGTTTTCCAGAGGTTATACTAGTTTGCCAGAGAAACAGAAACAACAGGCCATGTATGTGCATGCATGTGTGTGTATGGAATCTGAATTCATGAGGAGGCATTTTTAAGGTTAAATTGACAGAAATCAGTCAGTTGCAGGGAAGAAGACATTGGAGCAGAAGAAAGGTTAAGAGAAAATGAATTTGCAGAGGGTGTAAGGGGAAGACAACATTCATTGTGACTCTGAAGCTTCTAGGTTGGAAGATGGAGTAAATTAATCAGATGGCCAGGAAAGGTGTGGAAGGTGAGCTTGGTATGTGCTGTGTTTGAGATGCCCGATCAGCGGGGAGTGAGATCTGAAGAGTGTAGAACAGGTCCGGGTTGGGGGAAAGTGTGACCCCAGCATAAAGCCTGCGATGGAGTCAGGTGGGAAAAGGAGGCCATTTGAGGAGAACACAGAAGTTACTAGGAGCCCTAAGTGTATCAACGTCCCTTACCATATAAATATTTGATTGCCTGATTGGTTGCATTCATAATGGGCCCTTTGTGAAGCAAGAGAAATGGGAATATTTTGTTGTGAAATCTACAAGATTCCACTGAAGTCCTTAGAAGTAAATTGTCGTATGTTAGGGCAGTTACTAAAATGAATTCCTTATGGATAGCTGCATGTCTGAGCAAATGAGTTTAACTAATTGGTTAATTCGATTGATCCTCAGTTCTCATCTATAGACAGACTAGTCCTATAATTAGTTTTGCTATAACCAACCTCGCCTCTCTATAAGAAAATCTCTGTGTACATAATAGCTACAGAGATTTTTTTTTTTTTTTTTTGTCAACTAAATGTGATGTCAACCGTTGTTGAAATCTCATCTCTTTCAGGCCCATGTCAGTGTCTTTTACCTCATCTGCTACGTCCCTCCTTCACTCACTGGGCTCCAGTGGAAAGATCCTTCTTTCTGTTCCTGCCTTAGGCCTGTGTGTATGGTAGTTATTTAATAAATATTTGTTAAATGAATGGGTGACTCTGCCTTGTAGATTTGTTTTGAGAAGGAAACGTGAAAAATTATATGACAAGCCTAACAATGTGCTTGGTGCGTTAGAGGTGTGCAGTAAATATCACTTTTGACTATTTTGCCCTTGTGTTTTTCTCAGGGTATGACCCTGATGTTTTTCTTTCCCTTTCTGTTTCAATCTACCTTCCCAATCTTCCCATCTAACCAACATGGTGTCCTTTAGTTTCTTTAGTCCCATAGGTTACAGGCCTGTGTGTCTATTCAGTCTGCACTTGGTATGACTTTATTCACTTCCATGGGTTTTTTCATATATGCGGTGCCCAAAAAACATATACCCACTTTAAGTGATGTTATCTATGCATTCCTTTTTGAAGTTGAATTCAATTACGGTAGCAATGTGTAGTATGACATTTGCTCAACTGTACTGTCCTGCCTGTTGCATGGTGACACTGGCATTCATTTGATGAATGTCATACTTAAAATGTGTATACATTTTTTTGGCATCCCCTGTATGTCCTCTCTTGAGTAACCTCATTCCTTATTGCACTTAAATAATGTTTATATGGATTCCTGGTTCAGAGGACACTGAGCATATGACAGTCTTTGTGCTAGAAATTCTTAGGAGAATAGGAATCCTCTGGGGACTTGAGGAACCACTCATAAAACACTGGTATGATGACACCATTATTATGTGGAATTTGGAATCAACATTTCATAAAATGTAGCCAACATTGACTGAAAACCAGCTCTGGGTAAGGCCGTGTTGTAAGTACTTTACCTATAGCATCTCACTTTATGAATTTGGTTTTATTAATATTCCTGTTTTATACTTACTAACTCGCCTAAGGTCACACTGCTACTGCTTTGCAAATTAGGATTTAAACTTAGGTGGTCTAATTTTGGATTCCTGCCCTTAACTATGCTTTTATATTCAACAGTGCCTCAGTCGCAGTTTCAGGGTCATAGAGCTAACTTTTATTCTTTAGTGTTTGATTGTAGATTTAAAAAATAATACACAGGTATAGTTTTAAAAATTTTGAACAGTTCCTTCTTACTATTCTACCCTACCTCTTCAAGTCTCCTTTCCCTTAAGGCAGCTACTGTTAATATTTTCAGAACTCTTCATTATGAGGTCTTTAAAAAAAAAAAACTCCTGGTGTGTTTGTTATCCCCCCTTCAGCTGTTTATCTTCTGAAAAGTTACCTTATTTATATTTAGTTGGTGAAAGTTTTAAATACAAATGGTCCAGACACATCTCTGATGTGTGTGTGTATGTGTGTGGGTATGTGTGTGTGTATGTGTTTTCTACCTATATGTAAGGCAGACTTCTGAAATTAATTAAATTCTTATCTTTGTGGGACCCATTTACATGAGTTTCCGCCTGAAGGAGACCTACTTTTATGTGAAAACCTCAGGCTGATGAATTCTTTAAGTTGTCTGGACCCAAACTGTTATTTGACAATCTGTCTATGACTGTATCACCTTGATGCTCAGAGACAAATGAAGCAACAGCCCTTCCTGGCTAAGGAAATGGGTTTTGATGCACTTTTCAAAGCACAGCTTTAGGGACTCAAGAATCAAATGCTGTACGAACAATGTAAAGAGAGTTTTGTTTCTAGATCCTTCTATTCTTCTATTCCTCCCTTCCTGTAAAAGAGCTCTGTAATTTTTAATCGAAAATACAAAAATGCCTTTATGGAAATAGCTGTACTTTCCAGCAGGCAGAGGAACATTTTCCTAAAAAGTGAGGTCGCCAGAAGCACAGAGCAGAGAAATCCCAGATGGCACTAATATTTGATTTCATTTTTAGCACACTTGTATTCAGCAGATGGATTGGAAGGCTGACCTCTCTGACACTTCAGCATCACTGCTTGCTACTCCAATTGCCTTTGCGAATGTTTTCTCATAAGGCTTCTCCTGGTACCTACGAGATTGATGCCTGGTCGCCTGCCTGTGTTATGCTTCATTACGCCAGGGTTCTGTGGGCTTGCGAGTTGCCGTATTCTGTAAAAGGGAAAATCCTAGCTCATCAGGATCTCAGACTTTTCCTACAATCTTTCAAATTGCGTGGAACATCTTAGAGCACATCATCTTAGCTTGCCGGGTGAACCCCTGATTTGTATCCATTTTTAATGTATGCTATTGCAATTTTGCTACTTTCTTCAAGAATAATTTTTTAAGAAGTCCTCTAGAAATGGCTAAATTTAGCAATTTCCAACATACCCACTAAATGCAAAAATCTCATCATTTCAATATGAATATTGTTGATTTCCTCTCAAGCTGTCATTTCAGTGACTAAGGCCACAGACCTGGGTTGGAGCCCCTTATTCTGTCATTTCCTTTACTTTAAGAGTAAACTTTAGAGTGAGCCTGAGTTTCCTTGTTTGCAAACCAGTGATATTCTTAGGACCAGACAGTTCGGATGGGTGGAAAAATTAAATGAGGTAATGAATGTTGTATGGCTGTCACAGTATCTAGCACCAAGTCAATGCACAGTGAATGCCAATTTATGGTTTGCATCATAATTTTTGTTGTATGTGTGTATAATATAAACAAAAGGCAAATGATAAACTACTTTGTTTGGATTTTATTTGGATTTCAAGGAAAGCAAATCATTACGGAAGAGATGTGTAATGACCACACAGATGCTTTGTTTCCAAACTTTCCATAAATTATTATATTCTCTTATATGGACCGTGGCATAATCCACATGACTATTTAGACACGAACTCTGGTAACACAGTGGCCTCTCCTTGTCCCTCCAACCCCACCCCCCATCTAGTTTATATTTCAGTGATATGGCTCCGGAAAAGAAACTATCACTCAGCATGAATCTCCAGCAGGTTTTTTTTTTTTCCAGCCTGCCTGACCTGTGTGGCCATTCCTTAAAGTTCTCTGGGAACACCCTGTTCTGAGGAGGATTAAGTTGCTTATGCTCTTCCATGTGGCTGGTTTCCACGCAGCCAGATTTTAGTGCCTACTTTAATGCATAACATACTTTTGACTTAGAAAATATTGTGCATTTAATAGCCTTTTTGCTTGAATCAGGTCTCTGCCCAATGTCATTTGGTGAATATAGGTTAGAGATGACTAGACTGCTGCTTAGTTGTCGGATTTTCTTTAGGAAGTTGTTTGTTTGTTTTCTTAATAGGTCTAACATAAGGCCAGACTATGCAGACTCCAACTTCCATGACTTTAAGATGCATACCTTCACACGGGTTACGTCCTGCAAAGTCTGCCAGATGCTCCTGAGGTAAGCCTGCTTAGTCTTGGTTTTCTGCTTAAAGGAACTGGTACAATTGCTAAGTATTTCAGACTGTTCTAAGAGTCTCGCCGAAATGTTCTGAAGTGGGGATATTGCTTTCACAGGTGGGAGACGTAAGGTCTTTGCTGGGCCTTCTCCCTGGAGGGTCCTTTTTCCTCTTCTTGCACTAATGATTTCATATAGGCGGAATCAAGCACCTTTTAATATATCACTCTTTGATTTTACCTTTCAGAGGAACATTTTACCAAGGCTATTTATGTTTTAAGTGTGGAGCCAGAGCACACAAAGAATGTTTGGGGAGAGTAGACAATTGTGGCAGAGTTAATTCTGGTGGTAAGTCATGTTTATTGTCGTGATTCTGTTTTTAATGAGGACATAAAATTTGCTAAACTTAATTAAGGCCTAATTTACTCTTAATATGTGTTTATCGTAACATATCTGCTTTTGAAATTGTCATTTAGAAGCACAATTAGAAAATTGTTTAAAATTCATGTGACTATTCTGCATGACTTTGTCTTAAGCCGTTTAAAATTCGTGTGACTTTTACACACACCTTGGAGGCCAAGGTCTTCAAGAGGGACTTGGGTGGTTTCTTGTCACCCATTTCATTAACCCCACACCCTAAATCTACCACTACCACTGTACAAATACAGCCAAAACAAACAAATGAGGTAACAAGAACAAAACAGAAAAAGCATATTCATTACTTCTGTCTTTACTTCTTAAATTTCTTTGTTATTCTCTTAAATATGTAACTCAGAAATGCTTATGGTGCCAGAAGTAAACATCACACAGACCACTTCATGAATTAATGAATTGAATATATTGTCATTTTTTAGCATTTAACAAAGAGCATGTATCCTTCGGATTTATGTAAATATTTTCCCCTTGGTTTTTAAAAATAATGCCCCATGACTGTTAAGGAGCTCGTTTCTAAGACTGTTGGCAATTATGCATTCAACAACCCGTTGCCTCTCTCTGCTCCTCTTGGGCTCTCTTCCTTCTCTTTCTTTTCTGGCCTCTTTATTCTTCTCTTTCTTCTTTTTTCTCTTTGTCCTTTTCCCCCGAGTGTCTCTGTGTTTTTATCAATAAGACCTTTCAAAATCAGTAAAACTTTTGAACACAAGAAAGGATCTTGAACAGCTTGAGTTCAAAAGGTAGCCATGTCAACCTTTGATTTTCCCAAAGGAAAAGGTGGACATTGAATTATTTTGGATAATGCGAGGAAGAGTGAAGCAGAGAATAGCTCATTTCAGAGCTGAGTTCAGAAAATGGGCGATTGTAGAAAAAGAGGAATCTTGTTAGAGGACTGAGATCATAGCACATTCTTCCCACTTTGCTCCCCCAGCAGACATTTTTAAAGGGTCTCGTGTGCCATTCTCTGTGCTAGGCATGAGCAGCTGCACAGAGAAAGATGCTGGCATGAGCTGGATACTTGCACTGTGCCCACCCAGCCTGGGTTCTCTGCTAGGCATCTTCCTATGAGAACCTCAGAACCGCCCCTGTTTGCCGATGGGGGTCAGAGTGCTTATGTGACTCACCCGAGGCCTGGTAAATAAACTTACTTCTGGGTCTGAAGGTCAAAAATGGGTCATAAAGTTGTAAAATGTAATAGAAGTATAAATTATTATCGTTATTCTTTAGTCATCTACCTGATACAATATATCACTTAAATTTCAGTTCCATCTTTATATGTCCTATACTTTAATCTCTTAGGAGGCAGTTAACATATTTGCTTCTGGTAGACTAATTTTTTTCTTTTTTGAGTCGAGGTTGCACTCTGTCATCCAGGCTTGTGTAGTGGCTTGATCACCGCTCACCACAGCCTGGACTTCCTAGGCTCAGAGGATCCTTCCACTTCAGCCTCCTGTGTAGCTGAGACCACAGGTGTCTGCCACCATGCCTAGCTAATTTTTTTCATTTTTTGTGGAGACAGGGTCTCACTTTGTTGCCCAGGCTGGTCTCGAACTCCTGGACTGAAGCAGTCCTCTTGCCTTGGCCTCCTAAAGTGCTAGGATTATAGGTGTGAGCTGGTGCGCCTGGCCAGATTAACTTTTTAATAAATCTCACTGCCTTGTCTTGGTGAGTTATTGCTTGTAAAGAGTGTGAAGTGATCCCATCGTTCACATGGTTGTTGTTTTCTGAAAGGCAATAGTGTGGGAGAGTGGCTGAGAGTCGAGCAGGGATGGTCAAGTCCGAGCTCTGCTATTTGCTAGCTACATGAGCTTGGAGAATTGACTTAAACGTTCTGAGCTTCTGTTTATTCATCTTTAAAATATGAATTAGAGGATTATTGTGAGGATCCAATGAAATCATGTTAATGCTTTACCACAGTGCCTGGGCACAATAAGAATTCATTCTTTTAGTTCAAGGTGTTGTAGTGAAAAGTCTGCTTTTTGAAAGACATGGGTCAATTTTGTATTTTTGTTACATGTATGGTCTGGAATACATGTGGATAGAAAAATTGATGAGCCTTGAGAGGTGATGCATCACCTTTGAGGTGATATTCAAGTATGATATTACACAGGTTTAATGATTTCAGCGTTTACGTTTAAAAAAGTCAATAGGAAAAAATTGAGAAATCCTGGTCTAGACGAAGACAGAAGAGTGACATTTCCCAGTGTCTGTTCCTAGGTAATTATTTCGGTGTACTCTGTCCTTAGATGAATCATTTTGTATAGGGAGATAGCACGCAATGGCTGTAAAACCTACGAGCTCTGGGGTCTTGGTCTGGTTTGAATCCTGGCTCCACAGTTCACTTCCTGGGTAACTTTGGGCTCCAGTTACCCTTTGTAAGTTTTAGTTGCTTCCCTTATAAAATAGGGATAATCATAGCACCAATTTTAAAAATCTTTTAAAGCAAACACGTATATATAGTGACAGGTATTGTTCTAAGTACAGATACTTCTTGACTCATGATGGGGTTATATTCCAATAAACCTGTTAAGTTGAAAATATCCTAGGTCGAAAGTCCATTTAAACACCTAACATACTGAACATCATAGCTTAGCCTCACCCGCCTTAAACATGCTCAGAACACTTACGTGAGCCTATACCTGCCATACCGTGCAAGGGTATTGTTAGTGTGTCCTTGTGATTGAGTAGCTGACTGGAAGCTGTGGCTAGCTGCTGCTTCACGAGAGTGTTGTTGAACTTACTGCTAACTTGGGAAAAGTTCCAAATGTAAAGTTGTTTCTACTTCATGCATATGGCTTCTGTGCCATTATAACATTGAAAAGTTGTGTAAATAGAACCATTGTAATTTGGGGACCATCTGTATTTTTATTTACTTAGTCCTGTAAAAATTCTGTGAAGTTGGTATCAGTGCTATTCTTATCTTACAGATGTGAGAAACCACAGCACAGAGATATAAACAACTTGTCTAGATTGCTTAGTCTGTAGAGCCAAGATTCAAATCCAGGCAGTCTAGCCCCTGAGGGTTTTCACCATTGGGCTGTGCTACCAGTCATGTGAGTTAGCTGTGATGATAACACATGTTTTACTTATTTGTCTATCCATCTTTTTGTTGGTCTATCCACTCACTCATCTATCCACCATGTCTTCCCTGAGGTCAAAACATCAGTTAAGTACAGTTGTTGTCATTGAGAGGCCCGTCGACTAATTGAAGAAACAGACATAGAGTCAATTATAATAAATGTGATTAACGCTATGATTAAAATTAAGATGCCAGGGGAGCACGGGAGAAAGCAGACTAAGAAAGCCCAGACACTGGGGGTATCAGAAAAGGTCTTCAAGGTGAGGTCCACATCTGCATTGAGTGTGCCAGGGCTTCTGGACCCTGAAGATCACTTGCATCTTAGACCCAGAAGTGGGAGAGTAGGGGATATTGTGAAGGTTTGGGTTCTACTCTTGTAGAGAATGGAGTTTGACTTGATGGTGAAAAAGCAGAATACAAACCTTATCTGAATCCCTAGCTTGTACTTTAGGAATGAAAGATAGGAAACTAGGTAGACCTTTTACATTCCTTTCCAGTATTTATGCAAGGTAAAGCTCATGTCCTAAGCCGAGATCACCTGGCTTTCAACAAAGGACACTTGGGTTAGGTTAATAAGTAGCAAGAACATGATCCAGTTCACAGAACATCTGATAACTGAAAATACCTCTTTCTGGAGAAATTTCCTCCCTGGCTCTTACTGTTTTCTCTACCTAAAATATATTCCCTTTTCCCCTTCCAGTTCCCTTCCTTTACTTCTTATCTGTGCTCTCTACCAATCATTAACCTCACCTTGACCACACAATGGCAGTCTGAATTAAATTGTTCTCTAGTTAGTTTGTGTGTAGGTTTTACTCATTTGCCAAGGTTAGGCTGTGCTGTGGTAACTGACAAACCTCCAAGTCCCAGTGGCTATAACAGATAGAAGTTCATTTCTCACACATGCACTGTTTATTGGGGGTTCAGTGGCCTTTTGGATAAGCTTCCTTCTAGGCAATGGTTTGGAGACCCAGGTCGATTTCATCTTGAGACTCTGCCAACTTGACACATGGCTTCCAGGTTGCTGATTTTTAGATTTGTGACCTGGAAGCAAACAGTGCCATTTTTGATCACAGTCCATTGTCTAAAACTGGTCACATGGTCTCAACTTAATTACAAGAGAGACTGGATGATGGAGTAGAATGCATGGATTGTTTGGTGTCTGTCTCTGCCACTTTTAGTTCCCCCTGTAGTTTATATGCTTCCCTCAACTATTGGGAATGTGTTTCTTATATTTTGTGGCCACCTCTTAGTACCAAGTTCAAAGCAAGGGCACTTAACAGCAAGTTGTTATTGCTATTTCCCAACATCGGACTATTTCAACCCAAATACAGTTCTTAGTGGTTTTATAGACTATGCCTTAATATTAATCATTAAGCATTTGAAGTATCTCTTGACATGTCTTTTTGTGAAAGTTAGCCTCTTTGGATGTCATCTTTCCTGAGTTCAGAAACCTTTTATATGTTATGCTCTGTAGCCCTTACATTTATCTTATCTTCATTCATCCTGGAGATGATAATTACTTGGCAAAAATGCAGTGAATTTCCGAGTGAAGCAATTCATTCATATTAATATATGACAATGACAGACTATTAACTCAAGTGCATTTGAAGTATGGAAAAAGGTGTAAGTTTATTATTTGTAATAAGACAAAGTATGCAACTTGGAAACAAATTGGAAGGTTGACTGATTAGTTTATGTCTTAACATTTGAGGATTTGCATGGATATAAAAGGCAGGCAGTTTCACTCTCCTTTTTACTGAACCTGAGTTGACTCGTTCACATTCACCATGGCAACTCCATGATCAACACATACAGGAGCTCTGAAGGGTGAGCCAAAACTTTCCAACATTAATAATGAATAGGTATGAACTCCACTATACAAACCTTTCTCAACAAGTCACTGAAAAGCTGCTATAATTCTAGGGTGCCGTCTCCTTCTAATGGTATATCACCAACCCCCCCTCAACCACCACCACCACTATAATATATGACTAAGCCCCTTTGGTCTCCTCCTTACCCTGACATTGATCAATATAGCTTGCTTTGTATCCACTCAGTTTAAACAAAGAAGGGAACATTGGAAGGCAAATATTGCTGGAGCAGACGACTTTGGTTTAATGCATCTTTTCCTTTAGAGGGAATGCAAGCCTCAGCTGCTCTAATATTTAACCGAAGCAGATCCCCATTTGCTTATCTGTTTAATCGCTCTTTTATGTAGGTCAGCTGCTGCTCCTGCTCTGGCGGTAGCCACTTCTAATTGGAAGGAGGCTGCTTTTGTATCCTAGTAGTGTGTAACTGCAAGATTGCTACCTAGAACCTGCCCCCCAATTGGTATCTGAACTGTGCTCCTTTATAAATCATATTGTGTGTGTTAGCATAAAAGATAAGCTTTCAGGATGCAATTTGATTTCAGCCTTCTACCACTAGGCATCTTTTCACATTACTTTGGTTTGAACTGAGGGCTTGATCATTGATTTCATAACTAAAAATGACTTTGGTTCTGCTTAGTATGACTTAAAACCTCTTTGTATACATCAGTCCTCTTTTTTAAAGTGATCAAGACAATTTTATACTCAAATATAGTTATTGTTTCCATCTATTTGGATCAGTTTAATGATACATTAATAATTATTAAAGTGAATTGGAATCTATTGTATGGTTGGATTCCTGTTAGAGTTCCTGAAAAGACTTGAAATCAGAGCAACTTTCCAAGTATTATTTATAGTTTGTGATTTGCTTTTTTTATTCCTTTGCAAAACATTGCTGTAGATATGAATGGTGAACATAGCATTTGTGCAACTTTCTCTGAAATTTGATCAGTCCAAATGTCTTTTAGTTTTATTGCTTCTGTAGCATGTTAGTCATGATAACAAGATACTTTCAAAAACTATACTGGTAATTACTTTTCTGTAGCCCCTTTGGACACAAATGATCTTACCGGACATTGATTTGTTTAGCCTTAAGAAATAGAACTTCAGATAAGACGCAAAGCAAATTGTGTAATGTAGGAACGGAGAGCCACTTGTATTGGAAAAACAAAGAAAATGGGACTGAATTTTATATTTAAACAAGTGAATTAAACGATGTGAGTCTAAAGCCTCAGTGAGAATCATTTCTCTTGCACAAATATGCACACTGAGTTCGGTGCTGGCATTGAAGACGGAGTTCTGCAAGGCTCCACGTACCTCAGTAACACCACTTCTCTGAATTACAGTAAACCAGTTGGGGCACGATGAAAGAATGCAAGGTATAAACCCCTTGAGGGCCTGTGAGTCACCATCTAGAAAGGTTCTTGAAAGGGTAAGAACATTTTGTAGTTTGATCAATAGGCGCCGAAAAGTAGGCTGCAGGGTAAAGATAAGTTGAGGATTAAAAACTTTTGGAAACTTAAAAGAATTGAATTACTATACTAAGAAAGTTTCCAAGAGAAAAAGAGAGAGAGAGAGAGCAAGGGTGAGAGAGAGAGAGAGAGAGAGAAAGAGACAGAGAGAGAGAGAGAGAGAGAGAGAGAGAGAGAGAGAGAAAGCGAGAGAGCAAGAGAGAGACACTTTTTCATCTGGTTGCAACCAGCAACCAACCTTTCTTATAGGTCAGAATTCAGCCAGAGTAGATTTAATGATAACCGGCCCTTATTATCCCACAACTATGGCACACACAGAGTTTTTGCAGAGATCCTAGTGCCCACCATAGTAATTTTAGGTAACACCATGAGGAAGTAAACGATGGAGTTGCAGGTTTCAAAATTAGAGCAACTTTTCTGTCAAATCCTTCATAGAAAAAGGTGGTTAGTCTATTTTTCCAGCCGGAATGAACTTTTACTTTGAAAATGTATGAAACAATGTTGCAATTGGGGTTTCTTCCCTCTTATTACTGTCATTTTAGTGTAAGTGAACAAACTCATCTGTCAATGTGGTTATAAAGATTTGGGTTGTGTTTGTACAGGAGGAAGTCAGTGTCATGGTATGACCCCTCTTGCAAGAACAAAGGTGTAAGTAAGGGAGCCTGGCTAAGAATTTATGAATTCAGAGCAGATTCTAGGAGTTATTGCCACTCCTCTGGCTTTTGCCTTATATCTTTAGGTAATTTACAGAACCCCACCATGAGACATGACTAAATAAAAACTGAGACTTCTGAGAGCTACTGTTTATGAGGCACACCCCGGCATGAGCAGAAGTGAGCCAAGTCCATGGAAGCAATGGACCTCTGTTGGGGATAACCAACTGGATGGAGTAGCATTGAGGACAGAGAGTGATGGCAAGGAAAGGCAGAGGAAGCCCCACTTAGGGACTTGTACCCTTGGAGTTGAACTTGTATCCAGCACAAAGCCCCTTCTCCACGTTTCTTTTCTGGGTTACAAAGAAGAGGCTTTGTGTAGAGTGATTCTCAGGGCATGCAATGAGAATTACGAGGAAAGCTCATTCTGTTGAGGAGATACCAAGAAAAGAAAGCAGAGACCATGACAAGGGGCAGAATGAAGGAGGGAGAATCGCGTGAGGGATCAGCCAAGTCTGGTCTGTTGCTCACTTTGCTCCAGTGCCGTCAGTGCCCCTCATGGGCCTCTCTCCCTCTTGTCAAGAGCTAGCCAGCCAGCGGCGGAAGCCTATACAGCAAGATTTAAAGAGCCTATAAATGCAGGTCTTCTGTTCCTGGGTCTGCTCCTTGGGTGGAAAGGTGCAAGTGTCTGCCTGGCTAGATGACCTCCTTCATCACCATTGTTTCCTCTTCCCAGGGAATGCCAGAAGGACCCTCACAACAACTACTGACACATGGTATTATCATAGGTTTTGTGCCACAGATAACACCATTGAAGTGTGTTATAAAAGATCTGCTTCACAAGGACACAAAAACATTTCTATGCAAAGAATCAGAAAAAAAAAATACGTTTGAATTGAAATTCAGGTGCACACTCATTTATAAGCACCGAACCCCAAAGAGCTGAGGTTTCCCCCACCATTCCACTGATACATAGAGGTCATGCATCAAAGCTTTCCTCAGTCTCCTTGGATGGAAAACTTAAAGTCCCCTCCTGTTTGGTGCTTTCTGCTGTGCTCCCCAGTTCAGGCTTTCACTCTAAGTCACCAGAATTCTGGCACCTATGGCTCTTTCTGGCAAACCAGTGAAACAGGTATCACAGTTGCTCTGGTAGGAACCCCAGTTCACCTAACCTGGGTTCTGAGTCTGGGCCAACCAAATGGTACTCGACCCTCTTCCCAAACCAGCCCTTTGAGACATTTTATGTTTCAAATGGGGAGCAAAAACAAAAGAAGTGAAACAGCTTTTTGTCCAGAAATTCTCCTTTGCAAAGGTTGATTTTAGGCCTAGCAGAGATGCCTTCGTAGAAAGAAGTTATCTATGAAAGCCAGGGTGATGGGGTTTGAAATTGACAAAGAGATGCGGAATTAGCTTTTTCTCTAGAAAGGTGACTTTCTGCCCAGGGATCTTCCATTTCCATTAATCAGAAGTAGTCCTTTAAAAAAAAAAACTGTAGAGAAAAGAAAAAATACAAACTAACCTCCTGTTCCATGCCCCAGGCAGTCTCCTTGTGTAAAGCAATCTGTGGCAGCCAGTCAAGTGTCCTGGTAGGAGTTTTCCCCTTGAACTTTGGCTGTGAAACTTCTTAGAATCTCTTAAAGCAACATCTTACAGAGCTCCCATTTAGGCCTGCCCTTTCTCTCCTGATCTCTCTCTCCATCTCATCTTCTCAGATTCTTCTTTAGAGGGTCATTTTGGATGAGAAACAGGCGAGGGGGACCCAAAAAAACCAGAAATTATTTTTTTGGAGGGCGGGCCCCTTGTAATACAGGCATCCCCCTCTAGGTAAGTGTTCTAGAAACCCGCCGACATCAGTGTACCTGCTAGCATTGTTGTGAGAGGCTGCATTTGGCCTCAGTTAATTTTTTTTGGAGGTTCTTTCAGTGTCTTTCATGATGGGTGATTTACAAGCACACCTGCCCATGAGCTAGGTGTTCAGCCATTTTTGACCAAACACGGCATGACCCCCATGTCCCATCCTCCCTATTCACCTGGTCTCACCCTGAGCAACTTTGTTTTGTTTCCCTGGATGAAAAAAGTCCTCAAAGGGAAATGTTTTGCCCATGTGGAAGAGGAAAAACAAAAAATGGCAGAAGCACCAAAAGGAATCAACATAGACGAGTTCAGAAACTGTTTTGAGCAGTGGAAAAAGTGTCTTGATAGGTGTATTGCATCAAACAGAGAATACTTGGAAGGCAACTAAAGTTTTTTTTTTTTTTTTGAGTCGGAGTCTCACTCTGTCGCTCAGGCTGGAGTGTAGTAGTATATTCACGGCCACTGCAGCCTGAACTTGCTGAGCTCAGGCAATCCTTCTACCTCATCCTTCCACCTCAGCCTTCCAAGTAGCTGGAACTACAGGCACACGTCACCACGCTCGGCTAATTTTTTTATTTATTGTAGAGACGAGGTCTCACCAAGTTGCCCAGGCTGGTCTTGAACTGCTGGACTCAGGCAATGCTCTCACCTCGGCCTCCCACAGTGCTGGGATTACAGGCTTGAGCCACTGTGCTTGGCCAGAAGCATGTTTAAGCATGAAGAATAATTACACGATTTTTGATAAATCCTGAGTTTTTTGTGGGGGTCCTCTCTCGTTTAGGCATTGAATTGCAGTGATGAGGGGTTTCCCCTCAGTCTGGAGAAGTTAGAGCATGTATAGGTGTTCTGGCTATGGGAAAAGGAAGCAAAAATGCTACCCACCAGTTTTTCCATGTATATGCAGTATGCTTTCACCTTCAGAGATCTTGTTCACCTGATGGTCCCAGGGCCATTTTCAGGACCTAAAATGTAATAAAGGGATGGTTTTCCTACGTAGAGAGAGATAGACTTAGGAGGAGGGAAAATTGGCATTAGAATCAAATTCTTACCATTTATTTTTCGAAAAAATTTCCATCTTTAAATCAAACTATATTTCTCCCAAAATTAAAAATAAGAGCTCTGGCCACTTAATGAAAAACAATTCTTATGGAATGTTGTACTGTGTTAATTTTGCGATTGTTATAAATAGTCAGTGTGCAATACCTTTGTTAATTGTGTTTTTCAATTCTTAAAACAAGGTATGTTGAAAGCAAGGTTGAATGTAGCTTTCTCTCATGCATATAAATTTAGCGCAAGCCCCTGTTTTAAGGAGCTTTATGTGGTTGAACTGACACTGCTTAATAAACAATTGAAAAAGTTAAGCATAACCTAGAAGTCATTTAAAACTGTGAGTCACTTTCCTGACAAGCCAATAAGGTAAGAGAACCAGGGTTGCAAAATAATTACTAGCCCAGCCTGAGGGACCCTGGAAATATATTACAGGTATCAGTTAAGAAAACAAAGCAGTGGTGTTTTACCACTTTGCAGAGAGCAGGCTAAGGTTGCTAACCTAACAAAATAACTTTACACTGACAATGCCAATTTTTACATTTGTTTCAGAACCAGGAACGCTCAAACTACCTGAGGTAAGTTTAACATTTAAAATTTTTTAATGTAACTTTTGCATTTCAAGTTGTTTGCTAACTTAACCAGGCTTGAGCTTTTACAATGATAAGTTTGTTTTTTAAGATGAGTAGAAAGAGACAGAAACAGGGAGAAGCCAAGTGCTTGTGGTGAAATGCATAAGCTAAATTAAAGGAATTTTCCTAGTCTCTGTCTGAAGAGCTTAGGTAGAGGGAAAATGTGAATATTTAGTGCAGAGGGAAGGGTGATTCTCATCCCAGGAAGTTGGTGGACGTGTCTCCTGTCATGAAATGTTGCTACCTGACATTTGCCAGTATTGAAAAATTCTAATGTTGTTCATCTAAGACTATGGTTTCTTGTTTCTGGTAGTTTTCCATTTGAGCACGAACATGATTAATATCATGTCCTACTGATCAAATCAAGATCTGATAACATTTCCTTTTGTTTGAACACAGAGTTTAACTCCTAATGGTTCAGGAGTATGTGATCCCTGTTACTTCTCAGAATAAAATTACTTAAAAAAAAATACAAAAGAATAAAAAATGTTGCAGATCCCAGAAAACCATTGCCTTGACCTTCAACCAAAAGAAACAGATTTCTCACCTGACTCAGTAAAAGTGACCATAGCAAAACATTTTTAAAAAAACCATAGTGGAGAAATATAAAATATAAAATGCGTGTGACTCATTATGTGAAAGGTAATCTGAGAATTTCAGAACACTAGAATGGTAAAAATTGTTTACCAAATTATTTTAACATCTAACAATATTATTTCTCTTTAAAAGTAATATAATACTGGTATTTTTTTAGTAAGCTAGCATTTATACAGTTGGTAAAAATAGTGAGAAGTACGGCAAGGTGTCATTTTAGAGACCCTTCTTTTGACATTTTTACATAAGTGCATCATTTGTACACACAGTGTCAAGAGTGAGAGTTGAGGAAGCTCCTATTTTATGCACCTATTTAGTGTATCAGTTGTCTGTATTTTAGAATCTAGAGTCTAGATCAAGGAACGCATAAAAAGGTACTAAAAAAAGAAAATAAGCCACACAAGTTCATTTAGGGCTAAAATAAATTAACCTAAAATTTCCTTTAGTGTTTCATCGACAGATAAGTTATCTCATCAGGGCTGTCTATCAGGATTCTTCCAGCAGGGCTGACTTGCAAACGAGCTTTCTTTCACTTTCTCACGCCATTATTAGGTTATTGAGACAGACACCTTGTAGAGCTCTGAACTTTTAACTCAGTGTTATTTGACATTTATCCTTTTAGGTAGATGTATTATATTTTCCAAGAAAGTTGGTCCCGTTTTATTTTAATGAAGTAACATGAAGTGGGTGTGTTTACAAAAAGAAAGTGTGCTAATAAGAAGTGGTTAATAATTTTCACATGATAGTAAGTCATTCTCACAGATCCTTTAATATTCTTAAAATGACATGTAAGCCTATTATGAAATGAATTTATTTTCACATTGATTTTTAAAAATATAGCATCAGTTTTTAGTGACTTAACTTTTGAATAAAATAAGTATAATTTTTATTTCCTGGGAGAGTATGCTAGTAATCTCTACTTTGGATGGAGAATTATAGAAGCTCTTATACTGGCCAACCCACTTGGAAACTTTAGTTTAAGAAGAAGCATAACAAAAGAATATTGAGAAACATCTTTCATTCCATACCAGGTGGGTTCACGTTCTGAGACAGATGCTTATCAGATGCTCAGGAGTCTTCCCACAAGTCAGCAGTGAAGCCATGTGTAAGCTCTGGGGTTTTTATTTTCCCCATTCACTTGAGGACCTTCTTTTTCTCTGTGTACCAGTTTATAGTCCTCTTTTGTTTCCCTTCCAATAGCTGTGATTGGGACTTGTTTATTTTTACTTTTGTTCTTCATTCTCAAGGCAGGTCAGTTTTTAATGGCCTCAGGATCTATGGGTGTCTGTAACCACACCTGGGATGTTCATCTCACCTTCCATTCTGGAATGAAACTTCAGAAAGCCCCTCTGGCTCCAAGAAGTTTATCATGCACATCCATTTAGCCATTCCATAGGTTAAAACAAGCAGAAGACCAAAATCAACTTCTATAGAGCAAATGAACCTTTGCTTGTTTTGTTGGTAATCAAGAGAGAATTTGACTCTTTTTTTTTTTTGGCCTAAAAGGGGCAAGAAGAGGGAGAGATTCTTGGATGATTAAAAAAAAAAAATTTTTTTTATGAGAAAGACAAAGTAAAAGATAGTAAAACAAAATAACTACCAAGTGCTTATAAAATGAGGTTTGTTTGTTTCCCCCTTTTAGGGAGTCAAAGGAGATTGAGAAGGTTCTGAAGGCTGATTCTTTTGGTGTTGTGCGACCTTAACCAAGAGCTCCTGGGGTGGCTGTTAGATGTGTCCTCCCTTGCTTCCCCTTCTTTTGCCTGCTGAGGACAAGGGCTTGTCTAGCTCTGTCCCAGGCATTTGAGAATATAGATTGGGGAAAGGGGAGTATACAGACAGAGACTACAGAATGACAGTTGAAATTTGCATTGTAATGTTGTTCAAAATATGTTCTGCTAAACATATATAAAATACTTTTTAGGTTCTTTTAAAGAGTAAAAAAAATCTTAAACTCTCCAAATGCACCTGGTCTAAGGAGCTGAAACTCTCCCCTATATTGCTTACTTCTTACAAATGCCAAATCATAGCTTATTTCACTGCCCTTCCTTCCTGTAGAAAGGTTTCTGTTTTTAGGGCAACTGATTTTCAGTGACTTTTCAGGGGAAAGAACCTAAAACATAAGTAGTAAGACTTTAACTTAGTAGAAAAATTTATCCTTTGACCGAAGTTAAACATTCAATCAAAATACCTTGAAGTTAGTAATAATGAAGAAGAAGTGATCACGTAATCCTTACCATGTGACAAGAGGGCTTCCAAGCACTTGACATAAATTAATTAATTTAATTCACCACAAACCCTATGGAGTAGGTGCTAATATTATCCCCATTTTATACATGAGAAAACTGAAACACAGAGACATAAACTAACTTGCTCGTGACCAACCAAATGGCAGGGTCAGAATTTGAACTTAGGTATCCTTATTCTGGATTCCATATGCTGAATACATGCAATGTGTTATTTATTTTAATCCTGAATTCAAGATAATATAGAATTTCTCTTAAAGGTTTAATTTCTTTAAAGGTTTCACATTTTAAATTTAGTTTCTAAATAGTACTAGTTCTGGATTCTAGAACTGACCAAAAGACTGTATTCCTTCCTTGCCTTCCCAGCACTTTGCTATAGAAGGTGTATGATCAGTAGAAAAACAGTTTCTGTTGACACTAAGGGGGTGGTCAGATATGGAGGATGTACGAAATAGCAGCAAGATGCTCATCTTATATATTATCCTGTTGAAAATATTGTCAATGTTGTTATATAATGGTCCTTTTATAGCAAGTTCCCCCAAGTTAGACTTCAGGCAGAAATGTGTTTTTCTTGAAAGCAGTGTTCTTTCGTGTTGTCAGACATGACTCTGTAACTTCGTGCCTGCCCTTTATTGTGCCTTGGCTACCAAGAGGTCCCAAGCACCATTTTCTCTCACTCACAGTGTCTGTCATCGTGTGTCCAGTGCCACTGTTCGTCTTGCTCAGCAGAGCTTCAATGCTGCTTTCAATTTTCCTGTTAGTCCTTTACAAATCCATGTTGAAAGTAGTTGGGATAAAACCCCAAATTGTATTTTTTCAATCTCTGTAACGTGCTTTCACCTGAGGTCCCTGAGAGTCTGCTGGATGTGACTTTGAGGCCCTTAGGGAGGCTGAAAAACCCCATTTCACCCATTTATCTTACGAATAAAAACAGAGGGAACCCTGAGAAAAATCCATGGCAAACGCATGCTTAGCATGGCTGAGTGTGTTCTGATTGAAGCCCAGCTTCCACACACAGGTATAGACCCCAACACACACAAAAATAATATTGCTGTTGTGAAAGTCTAGGTTGTGTGATAGTCACAGACTCAGCATTTCATCCAGTAGTATAATAAAAAGTGAAATCAAGCTCTTCTTTATTAGTGAGATTACTATAGTTACTAGGTGGGACTGCGTTGAAGCCTGATGAAATCAAATGGGTAACCATGCATTTTCAAAGATTTAAAATCTCTTTTGTTTTGCATCTCATCTGTAAGTTTTGCAATGAGCAATTTTTCTTGTAAAGTATTCAGATACAATTGGTCCATAATTAAGACACCATTATCATGTAAGTGTTTACTAAAATCAGAGCTTCAGATCTTTGTTTTAAGGTTGTATACCTTCTTTATTCTCTGGTCTGTCAGGCCCCATAAATAGCTGAGTTAGAGTTTTAGGAGTTTGGTTTAAGGCTATTGCTCATATCTTTGCTGGGAACATTTTCCAGCGAAGAATGGCTGCCTGGGCTTTGTTCTACTGTAGTGACTATAACTTAAAAAACAAAAAAATAAGCTGGGCTCGGTGGCTCAGCCTGTAATCCCGTGCCTTGGGAGGCTGAAGTGAGTGGATTGCCTGAGCCCTAGGGTTCGCGACCAGCCTGGGCAAATTGGCGAGACCTCATCTCGACAATAAATCAAAAATTAGCCGGGCGTGGTAGCGCGCGCCTGTAGTTCCAGCTACTGGGAAGGCTGAAGCGGAAGGATCGCCGGAGCCCAGCAGGTCGAGGCTGCGGTGGCCGGGAGCGGCCACTGCACTCCAGTCTGGGCGA
>CAUYQG010128840.1:0-13485 GCA_963574415.1 Tarsius wallacei
ATAAGTATTATTATTATTTATCCTGCTTTGCAGATGAGGAGCCTGTGTCTCAGAAAGGTTAATCAATTTAAATTACCGAAGTCACATAGTCTAGTAAATGACAGAACCAGATCTTAAAGTCTGATCTGACTCAGAAGCCCAAGCTCGTATCTATTCCAGTAAAACAGACAATTCTTGACTTATGTTTCTCCTGTCACTTAGTGAGGAGAAGTTGGGAATTACATACGCCCCAAACCCCATAGTAATTGTCGTAGCTGGATGAGACTAAATTTTGTGATCATGCTCTTGAGATCATGAGCAACAGGTGGGAATGGTGTTTTCCCATAAAGGAATATATGTTTTCCCTGTCATTCCTCTATCTACTAAATAAATCTGAGATTCACAATGAGAATTGAACAGCAGGCAATAGATAGAAATAGGGGAGAAGAGACATTGTGTTCTCTCTAGGAAAGTGGATGATTTTTGTCTCCCAATAAGACACACATGAAATGAAATGGTTTTAGTAGAAATCGATTCGCTTCCCCCAATACATAGCTTTAGTCAAGGTGTCAGCCTGGTCAGAGAAGGGGGATGAAAATAGGAATTTGTACAGAAATTGTACCCAATTCTCAGAGTTGTATGTTTTTTCTATAGTTATGCAAATTTTAGTGAAATCCCAATAAAAGTTACGTCTGATTTCATTGATTCTGTGAGGAGTTAAGAGAAATTAGGAAGGAGCCCATGGCCTTGTTTAGGGCAAAGCAAAAGAGTAGGGATCAGTACAGCTTCTTCTAGACCAGAGTGGAGGTAGCAAAAACAGCGAACTGTGTAATTATGCAACTTGCAACTTACCGATGTGCAAAGCAAGGCCATGTCTTATTGTCAGGGCCAACAGAGCAGCCCTACAGGGGTACAAAGTAGAGAAGAATAGATTCAACAAATTAATAAATGGCCCAACACACATTGATCTTGAAAGTAAATTCGTTCTTATTTTTAGTCACAGGCTGTTGAGGCTTGAACCTTTAAATCACATGAATCATACTAATGCCTTGCTTTATGACCTTCAGCGCCTCCCTACCTTCTTCAAAAAGAAATTAAAAATCCTTAATATCTCACAAACAAGGCAACTCATGAACGACCCTACTGCTATATCCTCACTCAACAGCCTTCTGACACTACACACAGACCCTCAAGTTCAAATATACTGAATTATGAGTATTTCTCCAAATGTGCTGTTGTCCTTTTTTGCCTCTGGACATATGATGCTTTTTCTGTGTTATTTGTTTCCTCAAACCTTTCACCTGGCTCTGCCCCTAAAGTGTATTCTTTGGGGCTCATCTCAAAAGTTGCCCTCCCTAAAAAGCCTTTCATGACTAAGTTTCAACTTGCATACCCTTTCCTGGTTCCTGTTAAAACCTTCTGAATAAGTCGGGCTTGGTGGCTCAGCCTGTAATCCCGCGCCTTGGGAGGCTGAGGTGAGTGGATTGCCTGAGCCCGCGGGTTCGAGACCCGCCTGGGCAGGCGAGATCTCATGTCTACAATAAATAAAAAAACTAGCCGGGCGTGGTAGCGCGCGCCTGTAGTTCCAGCTACTTGGAAGGCTGAGGCGGAAGGATTGGAGCCCAGCAGGTCGAGGCTGCGGTGGCCGGGAGCGGCCACTGCACTCCAGTCTGAGCGACGAAGTGAGACTCCAACTCAAAAAAAAAAAAACCTTCTGAAAACGTATACTTAAGAATGCATCACTTGTGTTGTTATGCCATGTTTACTTACCTGATTCCTTTTTGCCTCATGTGTTCTAGAGTGCCTGGCCCATGGTAAGACGCAATAATATTTGTTGAGTGACTGAATGACCAGTCATCCTCTTGATCATGCGCAGTAGCTGCTATAGTCCTAGGAGATTTGCACTCTTTCTTTTGCGAGAAGTCATATAGACTAGCAGCTGTTTCTTCCTTTAATTTGAAATGAATTTGCTCAAAACCGAAATGAGCGAGGAGAGCAGAAAAGACTTTTTTAAAAAAATTTGACAGGGCAACCCCTTCAGATCCCCTCCCACTATGGGACCTTTTCTGTCCTCTTAATAAATCCTGCTTTCTAAAAAAAAAAGACAGTATTTTATTTTCCTTCTTTAGTTCTATCCATTGAAGTTATTGCTGATTCTTTCATGTACTTTATGAATTAAATTGATCATGCTTAGAACATGCCCAAATGTTTAAAAACTAGCTAGATTGCTTGTTGCTTCCTACATGGAAGCAACTGCTAGAGGAGATGGATCTTTCTTTTCACGTGCTCACTGATTTTCTCACAACGAATATTTTCTAGTGCTCCTTTATTACTTTACCCACACACACACAAAAAGGCACACTTTCCCCTTAAACAAGGTACAGCATTTGAAATGAATGAGCGTACTTCAGACAAAGATTGGATTAATTCTCCCAATTCATACCAAATGTGACTTCAACCCAGTTCTTTGTAAATAAGTCTTTCACGATCATGTGATTTTCTGGCACAGTTATCCTATTCATGGAGTACAAGAATGTATTGATCTGATCCTTGACTTAATAATTAAATTTAATCAAACTTATAAGCAAATTTGAATTACAGCGGTCTGGAATAGAGATTGGTGTTTGCTTTTTAAACTGAATATATTTTTACAGAGCAGACTGTTTCCATTAAAAATTTTGTCCTAGATTTTATGATTTCTCTGTTTTAAATGATCAGAGGAGAGCACCCTCTAGCCTCTCTGTCTCACTGTGTTCCAATTCGACTACTGCTAGTGTTTCATTGCATTAAAAGAGTTATGGGTAATGACTCATTAATGATGTTGACTTTATACACTTCTTCCTTATAATTGTGAAAATGGAGATTTTATGTTTTTGTGGGATTGTAGTTACATTAACAATCTACTAACAGCTTTTCTTTTTCCCACTGATTGGATGTTCTTTTTTCTTCATGCTCTGTGCAGCTTTGCCCCAAATATGTGTCTGAAAAAGTTTTTAAAATATTCTTTTTTCAAGTTGGGCATGGTGGCTCACATCTGTAATCCCAGAACTTTGGAAGGCTGAGGCAGAAGGACTGCTTAAGCCCACAGGTTTGAGACCAGTCTAGTCAATGTAGCAAGACTACGTCTCTACAAAAAATCAAAAACTTAGCCAGGTATGTTGGCATTTTGCCTGTAGTCATAGCTACTTGGGAAGCTGAGGCAGGAGATCATTTAAACCCAGGAGTTTGAGGTTGCAGTGAGCCATGATTGTGCCTCTGCACTCCAGCTTGGGCAACAGAGTGAGACCCCAACTAGAAAATATATATATACATATATATATAATTTTTTCAACACTCATCCAAGTCAGTGGGTTCTCTATGTCATCAGCCTCCAAACCAGATTTACTTTGCAAGAATTGTTTTAATTTATTTTCTTTTTAATTATAAAATATTTCATTCATTCAAAAAAGCAGAGACAGTACATGGAAAGATGCTCAACATCTTTAGTCATCAGAGACATGCAAATAAAAACCACAGTGAGGTACCACTCCACATTCAATAGGTGGCTGTAATCAGAAAAGACAGATAACAACAAGTATTGGTGAGGATGTGAAGAACTTAGACCCCTCACACATTACTTGTGGAAACTTAAAATGATGCAACTGCTTTGGAAAACAATTTGGCAGGTCCTCAAAATGTTACACACAGAGTTACCATATAAGTTATCTATTCCACTCCTAGGTAATATAAACATATGTTCACATAAGAATGTGTACACAAATGTTCATAGCAGCAAAAGCAGAATAATCCAAATGTCTATCAATCGATAAATGAATAAACAAAATGTGACATACTCAAACAATAAAATATAATTTTCCATAAAAGCGAATGAGATACTGATATATGCTACAACATGAATGAATCTTGAAGACATTATGCTAAGTGAAAGAGGCCAATCACAAAAGAACACATATTGTATCATTCCATTTATGTGTCCAGGATAGGCCAATGTTTCTACAGCAGCAGACAGTAGACTTGTGGTTGCCTAGGGCTGTGGAGAGTTGGGAGAAACTAGGAGGTGACTACTAGTGAGTACATTATTTCTTTTGGGGGATGATAAAAATGTGCTAAAATTTATTATGGTGATAGTTGCCCAAATCTAAATAAACTAAAAATCATGGACTTATTAATATTCACATTGAGTAATATACATGATATGTGAATTATATTTCAGTAGAACTGTTAGAAAATAAATACATGGAAAATACCTAAATAATGACACAGGTAATATGTAGCAGATACTAATTAACATACCTTCAAGATTTAAAAATACGTTTTGCTAATTTTGCACCAGATTTTTTTAAGCAACAAAAAGTTAAAAAATAAGTTGAATCCCCTGGTCTTCACATTACCCACTTTACCTAGAAATAATCACTATCATAAAGTTGGCACACATCATTTCCATCCACATTTTTGTCCTTCTATTGTGGATTTGTTTTTATTTTTAAAGTGGGGTCTCACTATATTGGCCAGGCTGGCTTCAAACTCCAGGCACATGCCACAGTGTCCAGATCATATTTTTGTCCTTTTACTGTTCATGTACATGTCTATAAACCAAACAGGAGTCTATTTTGAATTTTTTAAACATTTTACATAAATGGTATAATGGAAAATAGCCTTTTCACAGTTTGCCTTTTACACTTTACATGGTGTTTACAATTTTTAATGCTTGCATGTAAACATAGCTCATCCACTAATATTCTGTATAGTATTTCACTGTGCTAAAATAACACAGTTTATATCTATTTTTCTAATTGGTGAAGATGTTAGTTGTTTCCAAACTTTCAGTACTACAAAAAATACTAGAAGAAAAACATTCCTTGAATATGCCTCTGTGGGAATGTCTAAAAATATTTACCTGGAGATATATATAGTTGAAGTTGAAAGATTGTGGGTTGGAGGTTATGATCAGTTTAAATAAAAGTACAGTATAAGATTATTTCCAAAGCACTTGGACCAAGTTACATCCTTTCTAGCAGCATTTAAGAATGTTATTTCCTCCCGCCCTGGCTAATCACTTAGTATTATCACTTAAAAATTTTTTCAATCTGATGGTAGTAAAATAATTATTATTGCATTTTAATTTTATGTTCTTGAAGTCAAGTGAGATAGAGCATTTTTTCAATGTGTTTATTGCTTATTGAGTTATGTCGGTGATTTTTTTTCTTTGCAAGGACTCTATATGTTCTGGATAATAATCTTGTAAGCTATATGTATTTCAGAAATCTTTCTCAATTTTGGCTTGTACTGTAAAGTTTTAAATAACATTTTTCAGGTGCAAGTTTTAAATTTTTATATCATTAAATTTAACAATCTACTTCTTCCCAATGGCTGTTGCTTTTAGTGGCATGAACATATTCTGCTATATTTTTCTAAACATTTTAAGGTTTGTTATGTATGGATCTTAATCCACCTGGAATGTATTTATTGTACTGTTTGAAATATAAGACTACTTTTATTTTTTTCTCTCAAATGGCCACTTGTTCCAGAACTCTTTCCCTACTGATTTATAACTGTTATATGTCAAGTTCCCTGTATAGCTTTTTGTCTGTTTCTGAGTTATTTATTATTTCCCCTTGGTCTATTGTCTTTTCTTGTGTAATACAATATATTTTTAATTACTATACCATATAAGTTTTGCTTTCTTGCTATTTATTTCTTTTATCCTTTTAGTATTGCATTGACCAATTATGGAATAAACTTATAAAGCAAAATACTTGGAGAAATAAGTGTCTCAAAATGATAAGATGTTGGCATTGGCTCTGGAATGCTACTTGGAATAATTTACAATGGTACTGTTAGTGATATGTGCAACTATCTGAAAATGTTTTGAATCATGGCCAACTGTTATTATTTTAGTTTATAAAGAAAATTGCCTTTGGACTTTGAATAGTCTATCTACTAAGTAGAAGGGTTTTCATCTAAAGTTGCATAGAATACCACTAAAACACTGGAGCTATGACAAATACATAGAACCTTTTTTCAGCTTTTTATATATAACATAAAACTGTATGTCCATGGAAAAATCATTTTAAAGGCAAAATAACTAAATTCTGGTGCATAGGAAAGAAATATCCATTTATATTCTACTCTAGTGTTACTGCAAAAAATTATTAAGAGTGATAAAACATACAAATAGAAAATTAAGAGCATGGAAAAGGTTTTACTATAGTAGTAATCAGCACTAGCTAAATAGTGTCTGTTAATGTTCTTTTTTTGTTTTTGAGTTGAAGTCTCACTCTGTCACCCAGACTGGAGTGCAGTGGCCGCTCCCGGTCACTGCAGCCTCGACCTGCTGGGCTCCGGTGATTCTTCCGCCTCAGCCTTCCAAGTAGCTGGAACTACAGGCGCGCGCTACCACACCCGGCTAATTTTTTGATTTATTGTAGAGATGAGGTCTTGCTTGCCCAGGCGGGTCTCGAACCCGCAGGCTCAGGCAATCCACTCACCTCAGGCTCCCAAAGACGCGGGATTACAGGCTGAGCCACCAAGCCCGGCTTGTTAATGTTCTTGATAATCCCTGCTGGGAAATTTCATCTGAATAGAGCACTATTAATTAAAACTCAACGTTTCTCAGATTTTCCCCCATATCAGTTTCCCCTTTCAGCTTCTTTATTTCCATCATTTGCACTCTTGTCTTTAGAGTTGTCTAGTTTTAAAAGTTTGAAGTTGTCTTTGATTTATTTTATCTCTATATATTCTATCTATGGTAGGCAGAAAAATGACCTCCCTCCCTTCCTCCAAATATATTCATACCTTAATTTCTGAAACCTAGGAATATGCTATGTTCCATGACAAGGGGGAAACATGGTTGCTAATCAACTGCCCTTGAAGTAACAAAATTATCCTGGGTTGTATGACTGGGCCCAGTACAGAGACAAAAGAGTCCGTATCAGAGTGATACAGCTTCAGAAAGATGCAACAGGCTATTTCTGGCTTTGAAGATGGTCTCCTCAGGCTCTTCCTTCTTTCTGCAATATCCAGCCCACCTATATCTAGCTATCAGACTCCTCTTTCTGTAAGAGGTCCAAGAATTACCACATCCCTGAGATTGTTCCTCCCTTACAACCACTACCTACACTGTGCTTCTCAAATTAAATTATCACCAGAACTTATAAATGATCTAAATTTTCCAACTCAACATTTATAGTTGAGAATGGTAAAGGGATGACAGAAGAGGAATAAAAGAAAAGAGAAACTAGTTCAAAGGAGTAAAACTGCCTTTCAAGTCTCAGGCGAGAATGGGGAAACAAATGTGTTCAGGACTGAACTGGTTCTACTTGCACTATTAATTCTCCATTTGTGGGTATGTCTTACTTAATGACTGGGTCATTTCTAATATTTATTTTTATCCACACCATTTTTTAAAGTTCTTGTGTTTTACTGACAAAAGCTACTAACTTATTTTCTCAGTGTTACATAAATGATAATGACACTAACATACCAAATCCAACTTTCACAATTCATGAGGATACAAAATACTTAATGGGGATTTAACCAATGAGCTCATCAATCAAGGATTTATTAAAATCCTGCAAGTTTTGTATAAGTTAGCCAGACAGTCCCCAATGCTGGGCCATGTAGACTCTCACTTAATCGCACTCATTTCTTGGCCTCCAAACCCTACCTTCCCAGCATTACTGTTTGACATGTGCCAAATATGACTCATAGTTCTCTAATCTCTTTTGAATTTCTCTGGTTTCTGGGAGGGAGTTCCTCCTGCCAGTAGCCCAAAGTCTACTTCATTGTATTCTGCATAGTCACAGCCACATTGCCAGGGCAATCAGCTTCAGCCAGTGGGGCAAGTCAGAGACCTTAAATTAATCCAAGAGGTAGCTCATTTTGCAAAAAAGAAAGGCGCTTTTTTAAGAAATTGGGCATCTATGAAAGGGTGCATAAAAACGAATTCCATTCTGAACTTTTATGAGAAATTTTTTATTTCCTTAATTTAGTTAACTATAATTGTACTTTGTAAGGCTCTTTGCTTGAAACTCTCTGTATAAACCATCTATCCAGCCAATATTTGCATTTCTAACTACAGCATCATCTCCATGGGGGCTCCTTAACTTTGCCGTTTTATTCTGAATCCAGAAGGTCTCCTGTATGATTCATTTACACTTCTATACTCCATGTTGCCAACAGCTGAGTTGTCATGATGAAGGTAGGCTCTTGGCTCAAGTCGGGGGTAATGATTTTAATCCAAAGTGAAGTACTTGGTCTGAAATCCCAGACATTGTGTCAGCACATATTCAACCTTGACACCCTAACACAATTATATTTAAGAATTGTTACGTATACCTAAATATTTCATTATTTGTCTTTGTTATTTTCTCTCTACAGTCAGCTCTCTTCCAGTTTTTTTCTTTTCCTTAGTTCCCACACTTAAGTTCATTTCTACACACATATTGTACCAACTGTCAGCAGCATACAAATGCCTCCTTCTTTGACTTGTCAGTGACATAAATTTTCTCTAATACAACCTGACAAGGGCATTGTATTAGAAATGTCATTCATTTCTCTCATTTAGTCATAGATTTTAAAAGTCTCTTTGAAAGACTCTGTATCTTTCTCACACAAATTCGTTTGCCTATACAACATTTTTCTCTCCCACACAGAACATATATTTCTATGTGACATAATGAAACTGGTAAGGAAATGACTGTTTCAGCTTTTTAAAACCACACTAGTATTTTGTAGCTAATATACCATGGGCCAGTTATTCCCATCATTTATACATATATGTATATATGTGTAACACACCACCACCTTTAACCATGTGTCATGGATATTCTCATTCACATACACAGACATGTAAATTAACTCACTACACCGCCACAATCTCTTTCATTTCTATTTTCTCCCAATCTTTCTCCCTCTCTTCTATTTCTTAAGTATGTTCATCACCACCAGGACTATGGCATGCTGGGTAACCTGACTATTGTGCCCAGCACTACTTGGAACAGCATTTAGATGAACTGCTTTACCAGAATGAACACAATGGGAATCCAGAGAATAGCGCAAAATAGTTATTTATTTTTATATCTTATCATCTTACTTTAAGATATAGAATAAGACTTATATGATCGTCATCTTCTTAGAAGAAAGGCTCTTTTCTTCTAGGAATCCTCATTTTGTTTTCTTTTCTATCTTTCAGCAGATTGTGCTGAAAATAATGGGTTGCCTCTACCCCATAACATGCTAGCTCTCTCCTTGAGAACACAGGTGAAGGACGTGGCTCCTTAGAGTTTTCCACTGTGGTAAGCCAAGGTATCTTAAAGCCTTCAGAGAAGAGCAACTATAAGGCAAAAGAAAGCTTTTCTTTTTAATACTGGTCAAAGCAAAATTTTAATGCATAATCATGCTATAAAGAACTAGAGCTGATGATAGAAAGAAATAAAGAGAATAAGAAGACAGACAGCCCCTTTCTACCACAAATATGTAACAACTAGCTAGAAACAGTAGACACAGATGCCCATAGTTGTAGCAAGATACATCGTGACCTGAGCAAAAGTCTGGCCCAAGTCTTCAGGTCTAAATGGGGCAACTGCTTTAAGTAAGAGTAACTGACTACCCATTCAGGATAGTCAGGCTTTGAGGAAATTGTCTGGGGATGACTTACAGAACTCATTGCAGCCTTTATGACAGCACTATGACTCCTGAGAGGTGGGCAAAACCTGATTAAATGTAACAAGGGAAATGTAAATAGCTGTGGAAAATGAACAAACAATGAATATAAAAACTAAAAACGTCTGGCCAGGCAAGGTGGCTCATGCCTGTAATCCTAGCACTTTGAGAAGCCAAGGCAGCAGGATTACTTGGGCCCAGGAGTTCAAGATCGCAACATAGCAAGACTCTGGCTCTATAAAAACAATAAATAAATAATAAGAGGAAGAGGCCAATGCAAGCTGCAAGGCAATGTCAACAGTAATTCAGGAGAAGTAAAACAGCCTAGGATGAATCCTTTAACCAGCAAGAATCCTCCTCATTCAGAACGTAAGTTCTGTAAGGGCAAGGATCTAGGCCTCTTGCTGGGAGAAGCAATCTGCTGATGGGCCCTAAGGGTCCCTGCACAGTCTTTCTGGGTATACCAAGAATGCAAAGCTCTCACTGGTGTTTACCAGGGCCATTTGTCAGTATTACATTTGTAGCAAACCACCTTGGAGAGATGAGGTAACATCTTCCCCTTGACAAAGAACAAACTTGTTACCATTCACTATGAAAGTGATGAATTCTCCAAGCACAGTGCTCATCTCTCCAATGAGTGTGTAAGCATCCGTATAGAACCCCTTTACCCCATGGAACTTGGGGGTGATGGAAAATTGATGCAAACATACAAGAAACTCATGCTCCTGCTGTGCCATGAGTAATACGGTCCTTTATATCTGACTCAAGAGTCTTGGATCTTTTGCCAGTGTCCATGACACAGTAACAGGTTAGTTTATTTGCTTGAATGTAGAACATAATTCCAGACTGTCCACAGTTCCTGACAAGCTCTACCCACAGTACCTAGAACAGTACTCAGCAAAGGGGAGTCATTCAAATTGCTAAATATCTCCTTTATTTAGTAAATATTTAAACTTGGTTTCCCTTACTATTAACATCATTTATGAGCAACAAATTAGTGAACTCTACTTGTGAAATATTATTTATACGTGGCATATTATTTACTATTGACTAAAATTTTGTGCTAGGTGTTCACTAATAAAATTTAAATAAAATGGAGATAACGGAGTTCTCATTAAGAAATGCTTCTAATAATTTCTGAATACTTGTCAAATTATATATTAATCAGTTACCAAAGAATATTTGAAAGTATCAAAATTTTAATTACATTACACATAATTTGATTCGCTTGTTTAATTACAAAAATAGCCATTTATGAAAATAGCAAATACCAAAAATAAGAGAATGAAAAAGATCTTTCATCATTATTTTTCAATGTACTCAAACCAGAATGCAGATCAAAAAACCCTGGAAAAAATAAGCAACCCAATTTTCCTCTTCACCCTATGGAAGACATTGATCTGAGGTCCTCTGAGTTCTCCTCTGAGTTCCACTGAGACCTCAGAGGTAAGCCGGCACTGTGGCTCACGCCTGTAATCCTAGTGCTTTGGGAGACAGAAGCAAGAGGACTGCTTGAGTCCAGCCTGGGCAATTTGGCGAGACCTCATCTCTACAATAAATAGAAAAAAAAAAATTAGCCATTTGTGGCAGTGCAAGCCTGTAGTTCCAGCTACCTGGAAGGCTGACGCAGGATTGCCTGATCCCAGCAGGTCAAGCCTGCGGTAGCCATGAGCATGCCACTGCACTCCAGCTTGGACAACAAAGTGAGACTCTTACTAAAAAAAAAAATAATAGAATAAAAAGACATCAGGGATAATCCTCTCAATTGTGTCTATACTTGATTTATTAATAAAATAAATGAGCTCTGATTAGTGATACTTTTCAGCAGAATCTTTTTTCTGTTTATATATTAAGGATTAAACAATTTAGACTTGAACTAACATTTACAGGACATGTGTTGTGTACCAGTCTGTGAGCCATGTACTTTCACTTCAACAATGATGCATAATCTCTTAGCAACACATGGCCGGTGTTAAGTCTCTGTAACTGGTTCATTGTATTTTTCTCAATATGTTGCAATCCTTTTTGCATGTGGGCTCCACACCTTTCTAAATCCTTAGTAATTTATGGGAAAAGTAACCTCTTTTTCCTGGTGAGAGGTTATAGTATTTGCTCTAATTGAAATGGAGAACTAACTTCCTTTTCATTTCAAATAATGTGACAATGTAAACTGCCAGCAAGGGCACAAGTAACACTAAACAAAACTTCAGTGAGCAAAATGGATCATCAATGTTTAATCCAAATTTTCAAGAATGATAATTGCCTTGAAATTAACTTCCTGAATAATCCTCTCTAGATGTCTAAAACTATACTGAAGATGAAAAGCTCTTTATTATAAAGAAGGAATAGCCACGTGCAGTGGCTCATGCCTGTAATCCCAGCTGAGGTGAAAGGATCACTTGAGCCCAGGAATTTGAGACCATCCCGGGCAACATAGCAAGACCTCATCTATACAAAAAAATGTGCCTGTAGTCCCAGCTACTTGGGGACTGAGGTAAATGGATCACTTGAGCCCAGAAGATCAAGACTGCAGTGAGTTCCGTTCGTGCCAGTGTCCTCTGGCCTGGGTGACAAAGTGAGACTCCAACTCAATATAAATACATAAGGAATAAAATGGGACCCCGTAGATAACCTCATTACACTTTTTAAAAATCACACTGTCTATAAACAATCCACTCACAGAGGATTCTGAAGCTTTGGGATTTGGACTAATGTGACCATTAAAATCTCATCTTTATAAATGAATGTCAATAAACCATTTAAATTATTCAGATCATTACATTGGGCTAAAAAAATTCCTTTGAAGAAAAAGAAACAGCGATATGAATTTTTCTAGCAGGTGTTGCACCTAGTAACAATGCAAGACTTACTAAAATGTACATGTATTTCCTATGTCATCACATAACCAGTGTAACAAATATTACACAGATTTGCTTCACTTAAGTTCTGAAACAATTTTTAAAGATTATTTTCAATGATCTCATGACAGGAAAAAACAATTGTCTTTCTTTTGTCTTCATTTTTTAAAGCATGGCATGCCATTGCTATTCACATGCTTTTTTAAATTTTAAATTTTAAAGATGTGGGGCATTTTAATTTTTTATTTTAAAGATGTAGGGTACATTTCAGGGTTAGGTATACAGATGTTCATTATGCAGGTACCCTTGTTCATGAGGTGTGGTCCCCCACCTGGCAGTTTCCCACTACTCCCAATACCACCCCCCTCCCCGGCAGCTTCCCATTACTGCCAATCCTTTTCTTATAGTATTATGATAACTGTCCAAGGTCCACTTATGAGTGAGAACATGTGATATTCAGTTCTTTGTTTCTGTGATAGATCAGTCAGTGTTGTAGACTCTAAATCCCTCCAAGTTGCTGTGAAGTTCATAATTTTGTCCTTCTTTGTGGCTGTGTAATATTTCATTGTGTATATGTACCACATTTTTTTATCCAGTCCTCTTTTGATGGACAGCACAGTTGGTTCCATGTTTTTGCTACTGTGAACAACTCCACAATAAATATGCGTGTGCAGGTATCTTTTTCACAGGGTGATTTGAGATCCTATGGGTATATTTCCAGCAGGGGGACTGCAAGGTAATATGGGAAGTCAATTTTCAGATCTTTTAGGAATTGCCAAACTGTTTTCCACAGAGGCTATACTAGTTTACACTCCCACCAACAGTGTAGAAGTAGTCCCTTTTCCCCACATTCTCTCCAGCATCTATTGTTTTTTGAGTTATTGATGATGATCGTCCTGACTGGAGTTAGAAGGTATCTCAGTTTGGTTTTAATTTGCATTTCTTTGATGACTAGTGAGACTGAGCACTTTTTCATGTATCTGTT
>CAUYQG010128843.1:0-25728 GCA_963574415.1 Tarsius wallacei
TAAAAACATTGGTTTACCATATATTTTACATAAAAGTTATATTTGGTTTAGAAGAGAGTAGGATCCAAAGAGTTGGAATGGTAAGACTCATATAACTCAATATCTATACCCTATAGAACCTTCTTTTCTTTCCTGGTTGATAAGGCTGTTCCTTCATTCATTGAAGACCCTGTAACAACTTTGCTGAGAGTGTTGCCTTGAAAGGGGGAGAAAATTTTCCTGACTTCTTAATTCACTACTTCTGATTATTTTCATACCTAAACTAGAATCAGGTTATGACAGGCACCTGTTGACAAATTTACTAATGTATATTGGCAAGAATCAGAATAGGTTCAGTCGGTGCTATACCAGTGAAAGCAAGACAAAATATTAGATCAGGCTGAGTTCACTATTTAAGAAACACTCACTAGGAAATTCTTATTTCGTTGTTTTAGTTTAAGAGGCTGGGAATGGTTCCAATTGTTTGTTCAGTTGGACTCAATGGAGGGGGGGCGGGTAGAGTAAAGGAAGCTGTAATGTTAAAAGTTTCCTGGTATGATATAAGTGAAGGAATCCAACACTTAGGAATTTTGTAGTGGATTTATTAAGCATTACTTATTTACCCATTCAGCTTACATGGTTTGGTAGGTTTAATAGACCTCCACTTTATACAATAACCCACTACTGATTTACTGGCCTTTTTGAAACACAAAGAAACTAATACACCTTTTCCAAGGACAGAATGCAGGGAACTCGATGTATGACTAGAGACAACTAATGCCCACTGGCCCTGGATGGCGGTGGGAAAAGTATTCCACACTGCTTTCCTTCTGTTGGCCACTTGGAGTACCAGTCAATTGTGCTATGTGTTAAGCCACAGTCTCAAGATACACGACACTACCATGTCCCAATTTGTGAGATCCATGGGAAATTAGAGGTTAGGTCAGTGATTTTTCAATTGGGAACCATTTTGCCCACCAGAGGCTATTAGACAATGTTTAAAGACATTTTTGATTGTCAAAAGTAGGAGGGTGCCACTGGCACTTAGTGAGTAGAGATCACAAATGCTTGTTAAACATCCCACAGTGCACAGGACAGCTCCCCCTCCCACCACAACAAAGATTAACCAGTCCCAAATATCAATAGTACTGAGGCTGAGAAACTCTGAGTTAGGTGTATATAAAATATGGACAAGAAATAGAGGTTGACTGGGCCATGTTACTTGTAGAGCAAGGGGTCAGCAACCATTGTCTTTAAAGTGCCAGATAGTAAATATTTTAGGCTTTGTGGGTCATATGGACTCTGATGCAACCATAGACAACACTCATAAATGAAAGAAAGGGCCTCTGTTCCAATAAAACTTTATTTACAAAAATAGATTGTGTTCTAGATTTGGCCTGCAGGCAATAGTTTGCCAGTGCCTGATATAGAGATTAGCCCAAACACTCTTGCTACAGTGGTTTGTCTTTATTGTATGATGCTAAACCACAACAATTTTATTGTTTAATAATGCATGTATTTTGCAATAAACCCTTTCAGTTACAATTAATTTTAAAAAATGAAATGCAGAATCTCTAGCCTGGGGCCTCTTCTGGGCTGGCACTCCAAGAGCAGTCTCTCTTGGGCAAGGGAGTACATACACCTTGGAATTGGGCTATAGAGGCTGGAGGAGGGGGTTAGGAAGAAGAGAAGGAGCACATTCCCACACTCACAGATCCACTAAATCTTGACTGGGTCTTTCTGAGAATGTTGACCTATACCTTCTCCCACGTGGGAGAGATGGACAGTCCCTTACCTCTCATCCTGCCTGAGTGGGGACTGGTATGTCTTCTAAATGGTGAGATACACATTTTGTTCCAGGCTTGTCCAGCTGGCATGATTGAGAAAGCGGCTGGACAGTTGGAAGACAAACAGAAAAGCCGACTGTTCTACAGACTTGAAAATGGCCCACCCCAAAGACTAAGACCACTGATCCCAGGAAGACATACTGACTTTGTGGCAATGCATGAAGAACAACCTTCAATCCAATGACAGTTCCAAGTTTAAAATCACCAAATTACATATGGAATGGGAAAAGCAGCATTTAAAGGTTTTTCTGGAGACGTGTGCAAGCTCAAATGGGTAGAGATTTCTAATAAGGTGAGGAAGTTCTGTATGTTGAAAGATTTGCTTCTTGATGCCCAGGAATATTTTAAAATACTTAGAAAGGCAAAAAGAAAAAAACCCTTAAGAAATACTCAGACTTCCCAAAGAAGCCCTTGACCTCTTATTTCTGCTTCTTCATGGAGAATGGGGCCAAGTATGTGAAATTCCACCCTGAGATGAGCAACATGGACCTGACCAAGATTCTGTCTAAGAAATATTAGGAGCTTTCGGAGAAAGAGGAGATGAAATGTACTCATGATTTCCAGAGGGAGAATCAAGAGGTTGAGAGAAACCTGGCCCAGTTCAAAAAAGATCACCTCCACCTAATCCAGAATGCCAAAAATCAGACATCACCCGAGAAGTCTAAAACCTTCCAGCAGCTGTGGTACACTCATGAGAAGAAGGAATATCTCAAAGTGCTACCAGATGCCACTATGAAGGAGGTGAAGGACTCCCTGAGGAAGCAGTGGTCTCAGATCTCAGACAAAAAGAGGCTGAAATGGATTCCTAGGCCTTGGAGCAGTGAAAGGAGTATAAAGAGATTATGCAGGACCATATCCAGAAGCACCCCGAGCTGAACATCAGTGAGGTGGGCATCACCAAATCTGTCTTCACCAAAGCTGAGAACACCAGATCAAGGACGAGTTGGATGGGTAACCCACCAAGCCACCTCCAACCAGCTACTCACTGTACTGTTCAGTACAGTGAACAGTACAGTACAGACATGAAGGATGTACCCAGCAGGAAGCTAGTCTTCCAGAAGTGGGAGGATGCCTAACACCAGAAGCACATCCAGAAAAAAAAGATTACAAGGTAGAACTGCTCCATTTTCTTGAGAGCTTGACAAGGAGGAGCAGTAGCAGCAAGTACCGGGGGAGAAGAAGTTGAACATCAACAAGAAGCAAGCCTGGCCTCAAGAAGTCACCCTGGGAAGGGAGCAAGGGCAGGTCAGAGAAGCCTAAGCAGCCTGTATCGTCCATTTTTGTTTGTTTGTTTTTGAGGAGAAGTGGTGGCAATTGCAGGAGGATTGGCCTGAGTCCTCTGAAAGTGAACTAACTCATCTGCTGACCTGACTGTGGAATGCCTTGTCTAGGAAGAAGGCCAAGTACAAGGATACGAGGCCAGGGAGTTGGCACTGAGGGCACAGTTGGAGAGGAAGCCTGGTGGGAGCACTAGATATGGGGCAAGCTGCCAGAGTCACCAAGAGAGGGGAGGTGATCTGGCTACAGAGTGTCATCAGTGACTACAAGGCCTGATTCAAGAATGACGTGGCAGAGGTCTCAGAAGCCATGGAGGTTACTTGGGATAACATGGAGAAGGAGAAACTGATAGGGATTAAGAAGACAGCTGAAGACCAAAAGCTATATGAGAGACAGTTGAGTGAGTTGCAGGCCCCTCCACTGCTGCAAACTCTTCTGAGAAGATGAAGTTCCAGGAAGAATCCAAGAACCCTCCCACGAATGGTTGCCAGAAGTTCTCCTAAGAGCTGCTGTCCAACAGGAAGCTGAGCCACCTGCTGCTCCAAGGGTACATGGTGGAGATTGGCAGCCTCCTGCAATGCATCTCCCAGAGAGCCAGAAAGAGCACTACAGAAATCTGGCTGAGGAGCAGCAAAAGAAGTACAATGTACACCTGGGCCTCTGATTCAACAGCCTGTCTCCCCAGGACTGTGAAGTACCTCGCCAATAAACGTAAGATCATGACCAAGCTGCGAAGCCTGAACTCCAAGTAAAAAGCCAGACTGCCCTGCAGTCTAAGTCTGGGTCTGAGGAGGAAGATGAAGAGGATGAGGACGATAAGGATGACAAGGATGAAGAAGAGGAAGATGATGAGATTGGGAACTCCTCTGAGGATGGCGGGAACTCCTTTGAGTCCACCATTGAGGATGAGATTGAGGACAAGGACAAGAATGAGAAGAATGACAAGGACAAGGATGATGAGGAGGATAATGATGAGGATGAAGACAATGAGTCTGAGGGCAACAGTTCTAGCTCCTCCTTTTTAGGGGACTCCTCAGACTCTGACTCCACCTGAGGCTCAGCCCCACTCTGGGGCAGCCAGGAAGAGCCCAGGAGCCCCTCTTCCCAACTGGCCACCTTTGTTTCTCCCCCATGTTTTTTCCTGTCTCCTAACCTTCCTCCCTCCCTCCCTTTCCTTCTTCCTTCCTTCCTTCCCTATCTTTCCCTTCCTTCCCTCCCTCTCTCTCTCTCCCCCTCCTTCCTTCCTTCCTTCCCTTCCTTCCCTTCCTCCCTCTTTTCCTTCCTTCCCTTCAATAGAGTGGGGTTGAGGGGCTGGAAGAACTCAGACTACAACTCTGCAGCCTCACAGATATGAGCTCTAAAGGGTCCTCCGGGGAGAGCAACCATCAGAATGAGCCAGCACTGGACCAGTCCTGCCCACTCCACTCACTTCTGACTTGCAGTTTCAGCATGGACAATGAACCAGGGAGTGAAGCGGGGAGGCCCAAAAAGTTCAGTGAGGTCTTCCGCACCTGCAGCTCAACCCAAGGTGGAGTGGAAGATTGGGGAGGATCCCTTCTTTCTCGGAGGGACTTGCCACCTGGACTCCTGCACTGAAACTAGAGGCAGGGAACATGTGGGGAGAGGAGGGTGGGTGCTTTGAGAGGACCCTGATAGCCCCCTCTTCTGCCCCCTGTGGGCAGGAGATGCCTGGACCTACTCATGAGGGTGGGGGTAAAAGTGGTTTTTTTTATATGTGTATATATATATTTTTAAGCTTTAAGTTGTCAACAAGATATTTCCTCCCCCCCAAAATGAAGTGTGTGATTATTAATGACAAGCTACTATCAATTTCTAAGTCAATTATGGACATGTAATTTGCACAACACTTTTGGAGACATTTACCATTCACCCTGGAAGCCAAAATAATATATTGACTGACTATGTAAAACTGAGGAAGTAAATCCGTGAGAGATACATACGCATCTATTTTGAAACTCAGAAGATAATTTAAGATACTTGGGCCTGAAGATGGCAGTTTAACTTGTACACCTTCAGAAGACATATTTACATATCACTCAGTAAAGCATGACTTTTAATTTAGATCAAATCATCATGTTCCAAAACTAATGTCATTTATTTTTATTCCAAGTATTCATGTGCACATATTAAAAATGAAGTGATAGATGTTATTGTGTTTGCTCCATTAGCAGAACTTCAGAAGGTGAGGTAGGTTTTATGTCAGTAATATTGGAAGCTTCAGATTTAAAAAATCTGTTAATTCCAATGGTGGTTAAATTTTTTTCACCCAATTCATTGAATCAAAGTAAAAGTTTTAGAAGTTTATTCTGTCGAGGGAAAAATATGACATTACTAAAATTTATTTTGGAAGCTCAACATTGGGAGGCTGGGCATGGTGACTCAGCACTTTAAGAGGCTGAGGTGGAAGGATTGCTTGAGTCCAGGAGTTCAAGACCAGCCTGGTCCTAATTAACATAGCAATACCTTGTCTCTACAGAAAAAAAAATAAGTCGGGTATGGTGGCGCTCAACTGTACTCTCAGCTACTTTGGGGCTGAGTCAGAAGGATTGCCTGAACCCAGGAGGTCAAGGCTTCAGTGATCCATGTTCATGCCACTGCACTCCATCCTGAGCAACAGAGTAAGACCTCAAATTAAAAAAAAAAAAAGTTCAGGCCAGGCGTGGTGGCTCAAGCCTGTAATCCAGCACTTTGGGGGGGGGGGGGCGTTGAGGCGAGAGGATTGCCTGAACCCGTGGGTTCAAGGCCAGCCTAGGGCATATGGTGAGACCTCGTCTTTACAATAAATAAATAAATAAAAATTAGCTGGGCATGGTAGCACGTGCCTGTAGTTCCAGCTACTTGGAAGGCTGTTGCAGAAGGATCCCTGGAGCCCAGTAGGTCAACACTGGGGTGGCCATGAGCATGCCACTGCACTCCAGCCAGGGGTCAGAGTGAGACTCCAACTCAGAAAAAAAAAAAGTTCAACATTGCAGATTCAGTTATTCGTTTTTGTGATATAATATGAAAATAATTTTATGGGAAGCACAAATGTCATGGTAAAAACAAGGTGTTTTTACTAAGTAAAGATGCCTATGAGGCAGAAGTATACTTGCAACTGATTGACAGGTACACATGATTTAAAGCTGATTTCAAAAAAGCTATTATATCAATCAGAATAGAAAAAAACTGTTAGCAAAATTTACAAAGACTTCATACACGCACACACTCTCACACACACATAGATTAACTGAACTAAAAAAACTTTTGTGATAGAGTGGATATGGAATACAAAAAATATTTTATTATGACAGTATATGGTTTCTCTCAAGCTGAAGAAAAATTCATATAGGAAAGCCTGAAAAAATTAAAATAAACTTTAGGTACATTACAATTTTCAAATTTATATTTTGACCTCCCTCTTCCCTAGAAGTCAATAATGGCCAACTCCAAGGTAATATTTTTATGAAAGTAAAATATTTATTCTGGTGACATTTACATGAATTAAAATGTAAATTTCTTGATATTTCAGTATTCTGATGAATACTGTGAATAACAGAACAAGTCACTAATGAGGAAATAAATTGATAGTCCCTCTCCACTCTGCTCAGAGCTACTGTTGAAATGAATTTAATAATAAGATCACCAAAAAGGTCATTGAGCTCCAAATATAAAGTCACTGAAGAACCTGCTAGGAAGGAGAAAGGGGTATTTTCTGGCTCTCCACTACTCTTCTCTGTGTTCTTTCAGGTAGAAATGTATTGCTTTTCAGTTGCCCAGCACCCACTGCCACTTCCCAAGAGTACCCCAATTTGATTTTGGGGAATATTTCTCCCTCATTAAGGTAGTCTTTGTATAAGGAAATTCCAGGTTCCTGCCTCACCCCCTTGGAAGTCAAAGGTGTCCAATCCTTCATAGTCTTGCCCACTTTGAGAGCCAAGATGGAGAAGATGATCTGACACTCTCTTCTGAGACTTTGAATCTTGAGGAAATGATGCAAAGAAATAATTGGAGGTCATGCACTAATTAGTTACTTCCTGCTTTAAGTTGATGGCTGTGAATCCTGTGGCCTAGGTCTGTAGAGGGACCTTGGTTTCTGCAAACCCAAGTCTGCTTTCAGTTAAGCAGAGCTCATTTCAGTCACTTGCAAACAGGTAATCCTAAGTGACACATCTTTAGCAGTGCTTTCCCCTACATCCACCTCAAGAAAATTACCCTATAACCTGCTCACCTTGCTTGCCTCTGAGGAAGTCATTTCTTGCTAAAAGTGATTTGCACTAAGGAGTTAAGGACTCAGTATGTTACTCTTCCTAGGAGTTTTAATAGTGAAAGAATCTATAAGGAGAAGATATTAGACAAGACTTGAAGGGTAGATGTTCAGTCCGTACACGTCTGCAGGGTGAAATGCTACCATTTATTGAACCCTTTACTATATGTTTGTTACTGTGCTAGGTGAGCACTTTACAATCTCCATGACAACACTTTGAGGAAGATACTATTATACCCATTTTACAGATGACCAATGGAAGACTTAGAACAGTAAAATAACTTGCCCAAGGTTACCCAGCCAATATCTGGGGAAGCCAGAATTTGAATCTATGTTATTTGATTCATTTGCTTTACTTGTGTGGTAGGAATCTTGCAAAGTCATTTTCTTAATCTGTATGGTAAACCTTCTGGGGAAAAGAAGGATTTTTCTCTCTTGGACTTTATATGTGTGTTTTACCATCTCTGTGTGGAATTGACCCAGCACACGCATCCCAGTACAATGTACCAACATGGAGGCTGACATTTCTTCCTTCAGTGAAACTGGATAGGTTGGTTGGGCCAAGCCAGTAGTGCCCTTGTCCAGTTGTTATCTTCCAAGATTCAGCTATTATTTTAGTACATTAATGAGGTACAATTTATGCACAGATCTTATATGTACTGTTTGGAGAATTTTAACTAAAATATATACCATGTAACCATCACCTAGCTCAAGATACAGAGCATTTTCATCTCCTAAAACCAAAGTCAATTTCCCCACTCGAGGCAACCACTTTTCAAATTACCATAAACTTTGCTTGTTCTTGAACTTTATATAAATGAAATCATATAGCATGTGCTCTTTTGTGTAAGGCTCCTTTCAATCAACCTAATGCTTTTCAGATTAATCCATACTGTTGGATGCATCCTGTTGAGTTATTTTTAGTGCTTATTTATTCATTGTATGAATATTCCCCAAAGTTTTTGTGTACTCACTTTTCTATTGATGGACATTTAGAATGTTTTCAGTTATTGGCTAGTCTGAATAAAGCTGCTTTGAACATTCTTGCTCAAGTCTTTTTGTAAATATGTGCATTTATTTGTTTGGGGTAATATATACTTCAAAGTGGAATTGCTAAGACATGAAGAAGGAATATGTTACATTTTTAAATAGAAACAAGGATGTACAATTTTACATTCTTATCAGTAATGTATGAGCATTCCAGTTGCTCCAATTCTTCACCCACACTTTAGTGGGTGTTTTTGATATTTGCCACTCTGGTGGGTATGTAGTTTTATCTCATTGTGGTTTTAGTTTGAGTTTCCCTAACAACTAATAATGTTGAAAACCTTTTTGTATGTTTATTGGCAATTCATATATCTTCTTTCATAAAGTGTTTGTTCAAGTCTTTTGTTCACTTTGGTTTTTTTGAATTGGAGTCTCACTCTCTCACCCTGGCTGGAGTGCAGTGGCACAATCATGGCTCACCATAGCCTTGACCTCCTGGACTCAGGTAGTCCTTCTGCCTCAGTCTCCTAAGTAATAGGGACTACAAGTGCACACCACCATGCCTGACTAATTTTTAAAATTTTTTGTAGAGACGGGGTCTTCTTGTATTGCCCAGGCTGTTCTTGAACTCCTGGTCTCAAGTGACCCTCCCACCTCAGTCTTTCAAAGTGTTGGGATTATAGGCCACCACATCTGGCCCATATTTTTATTATTGTTGACTGACTATAAAAACATAGCACCACATTTGACCAACTACACAATCTGCATTCTATATGCATGTCAGAAAGTATAGCTACCAACTCAGTGGCATTCAATATTTATCCAAAGCTAAGCTGAAAGAGATCATATTTATCAGGATTGTCTTATATTAGATGTCCCTGCCTACTCTTCAAAGCCAGAGGTTTTAAACTGGTAGTGGTAGTCCAACTCTGGGCTGCAGAAGTGTTTTGTTCAGTTAGTATTTTAGCTAATGTAGTTGCTAATATATTAAAAGCAGAGATAACTCAAAAGCTCACGACGATGGGCTTATGCTTCTCTCTTGGCAATATTGGCTGAGGCTGAGTAGTAGCTGCCTCTTAGACTGTGCAGTTTAACACTGCCCCAACCCCCCCTTCCCTATTGTCTTATTCCCAATCTGCTTTACTTACATGTATTACCGACGTGGCCTCTGTAGACATGGAGGAATTTCTACTCTGGTCTCAGAACAAAGCTGGGCTTCTCTCAGCAACTGGTTTATTATTTCCCTGCAAGTGTTGTGATCTAGATAACTCACCACATCTCGCTTTTAATTCTACAAATGCATACATTTCCAAGTCAATTACAAGAGACCTCATGCATTTTATATCTTTAACCTTATATTTAATCTTTTCTCAATTCTTGTCTTTATCTTGATTCTCTCACTTACCTAAGATATATTGCAAAAAATGTATTTAAATCTTTTTAAATACATTAAGTCTCTGTATATCTATTAGGAGTGATTTCTAAGAAAGGAAAGCTAGCCATTAACTGCAGACCCCAAATAACTCATTCTTTTCTTCATTTCATGGTGGATGGTCAAGGACAACGAGGTATGTTTTTTGTGTGTGTATTGTTGTTGTTGTTGTTGTTGCTTTGTTTTTTTAAAAAGAGATCCCCTTACTATTTGGCATGGGTGAGAAGTTTCTCAGCAAGCCCTACGCCTAGAAGTTCTGAAGAAAATAAAACCTCTGTAGAAGCAAGAAAGAATGGAATTCATATACAACTGGTCAAATCATATTACAAAAATGTTACTATATTACTACACATCTATCAGAAAGTCTAAAATAAAAATAGCGATAACATCAAATGCTGGAGAAAAACTGGATTACTTATACATTGCTGATGGGAATGTAAAATGGTACAATCACTCTGAAAAAGAGTATGATGGTTTCTTACAAAATGAACACAAGCTTACCATACAACCAGCAATTTCACACTGGGCTTTTATCCCCGAGAAATGAAAACTTATTTTTACACACACACAAAAATTGTACATGCATCTTCAAAAAGTCTTATTTACAATATCTCAAAGCTGGAGACAGCCCAGATGTTCTTTAATGAGTAAACACTTGAATAACTATGGTAGATTCATGCCATGACATACTACTCAGCTGTAAAAAGGAATGTGCCATCAATATACCCAAAATTTGGATGGATCCCTAGAGAATTATGCTGAGTAAAAAAAAGATAATGTCAAAAGTTTACATACTGTACGATTTCATTTATATAACATATAATGACATTTATATATAACATATAAGTGACATAAATCAAAATGACAAAAACATAGAGATGAAAAACAGATTAACAGTTGCTAGGAATAGAGGGGTGGTGGTGGTGGGAGGGAGGTGGCTGTGGCTACAAAAGAGTGCATAAAGAGTTCCTTATAAGGGAACTTGTCTGTATCTTGACTGCAGTAGTGGTCACATAAAACTACATGTGTGACAAAATTGCATAGAACTAAATACACACACACACACACGCACACACACACACACACACACACACACAAATTACCGTGTGTAAAACTGGTGAAACCTGTATGAGATTGGTGAAGTATATCAATGTCAATTTCCTGGTTGTAGTCTCATACTGTAGTTTAGAAAGATGTTACTACTGAAGGAAACTAGGTAAAGAGTACATGGGATCTCTCTGTGTTATTTCTTACAACTGCATGTAAGATCTACAACTATCTCAAGATTAAAAAATTTAAATACCATTATTTATACAAAAGTATAGATTAAAAACTTAGCTCCAAGCCAACTGAGTCAATATTAAAGTCAAAGGATTTAGATAAGTATGAGTGATTTAATAAAATAATATAATATATATCCCCTATTGGTCTGGCAAAGAGCCTGTTTCAGTTACTATGTATGTGTAATAAATTACTCCCAAACTTGGTGGCTTGAAATAATGACAACATTTATTTTGCTCACAGATTTGTAATTTTGGCAAGATTCAGTAGGACAGCTCATCCCTCTGCTTCATTTTGCGTCAATTTGAGGGGGCAGATACTTAAAGACTGGGGGCAAAAATCATCTGAAAACTCACTCACGTGTTTAGTGATTAATGCTGGCAGGTTAATGATATCATAGCTGGAAATGTCAACTGAAACACCTACATGTGACCTCTTTGTGTGGGTTGGACTTCCTTATAACAGGGGGACTGAGTCAATGATGAGCATCTCCAGAAAGATAGAGAGCCCAGTAGAAATTAATCATCTTTATTAATTAGCCTCAGAAGTCATATAGCATCACTTCTGCCAGTCACAGTCCTGTCAAGATTTAAGGAGAGCGAACATAGACCACATCACTTGATACAGGAGCATCATTACAATGTAAGATGAACATGCTGGAAGGGTTATATTGTTGTGGCCAGCTTTGGAAAATACAATTTATTGTGGAACGTGACACAGAGTAAATACTCAGTGTGCATTTTTAATGAATGAAAGGAAAGATAATGACTAACTGGGCATACACCTTCTTAACTCCCCTTGCAGCATCCTTGCCCTTTCCCCTGCCCTCCTTGGCAAAGACCTTCAGTCCCACTTTTTGAAAATCTAGTTTTCAGAAATATGTTAACACTCTATTCTCTCCCTAGAATATACAGACTACTATAGTGGCTTGAAAGTGTGTCAACTTGGCAAAACTGAGCTATATTTTTTAGATATCTCTTTCCTATGTGTTTCTGGTTAGGGTAAGCCAAAGAGAGATTCTTATGTGAGATTTGGAGGGCAGAAGAGAACAACCATTTTGTAACTTACACACATTGTCACTGATCTGCCAACTCACCTCAGTGGAGTGAGACAGCAGCTGGGCTTTAACTGCTCCACTTTCCCCTGAGTCCTCCTTTAGCTGCTTTTGCTCTTGGGTTAGGTGTGTGGGTTTCGCTCTGTAATGATGGCTTCTCAGCTTCTGCAGGACAACCGTAGAAAGATTAAGGTCAGAGGAAACAAGAACTGTCAAGGGGTTCAACTCATCCTCATCTTCAGCTTGTGCTTGTGGGTCCCAGCTCATGTCTGCTTTCCCTCATTTCATGTCCATCTTCCCCTCCCACACTGCCTGTCCTGTGGAATTTAAGCTTCAGCATCACAAGCAAAGACAACAATCTAAGCTTAACCAGCTTTTGCAATTAATTGTGTTAAGTCAGATCCCTTTGTGTGTGTGTGTGTGTGTGTGTGTGTGTGTGTGTGTAGTTGTTTTGCTTCTCTGATTGTACCCTAAATGGTACAGAATCTAGCATCAGAAGTCTACAGTCCAAATATTTAAGTTCCTATGAATTAATTTTTAAGCAACTTTATCAAGGTCTAATTGACATACATATTGATTTTTTTCATTTATCCAACTTTCAAAAACTATTTTGTTGAGCTTCTTCTATGCCTCTACTCACATAGTCTTTTTTATTTTCAATAAAGACTATTTCTTTAAATGTACGACTAAGGGTGATTTAACTTTTGATATTTTTTAAAGACCTGTGAAAACATATAGATGAGAAAATACATTTCTGTGAGAACCTAAGCTCCATTTTTCCACTTGTGAAAACTATATATAAGTATTTGAAGCTTTACAAGAATAATTTACTTTTATTTGGGGACTCAAAGGCAGGGTGGGATGATAGAATTTCAAGCTGTGTCAAAGTTGTTTTGGTCTTAGGCAAGGGAGGGGAAGGAACATTTCTGTACATGCTATTGTTTAGCTTTCATATATACTGTGTCTTTGTAGTACATCCTGAGGAGCTGGGGAGAAGGAAACAAAATGAGAGAAAAAAGAACCTCTTCATACATACACACACGCACACACACGCCACAGTCATTCCTGAGGTTGTGTATTCCTTACTTTTCTGCTCTGAGGAAGGGGAATTGAGTTGATTAGATAACTTGTCCAAAATGATCTTCATCAAACCATCTTGTGATTGTCCCACTGACAAGGGCTACTTAGCAGCTTTTAAACTGCATAAATCACAATTTAAAATCTGTTGCACAGAGGGAAACATTACTGTGACTCATTGTTCCTTGAAGATGGATAAGCAGCAGCTCATGCATTTTTAGAGAGCTCATATTTCTGTGTAGTTGCATCTACTTTGTGACTTACAGATTTCATTTTTGTGACTGGTATTAAATGCCTGAAGTACTCTACTACTGGATGTGGGAGACCTTTAGACTTTGGTTAATTATGTATAATGTTCAGAGTACCTGGATGTCATTTTCATGATGTCTAAGTTTTGAAAGATTTAAAGCACACCACTATGCCAGAGCCTCTGAGTCTTCACACATCAAAGCATACAGATAAATTTTTTAAAGTACACCTAAATTTCATCTAAATTAGACCAAAGCATCATATATACAACTGCTACAAAACTGGAACATTCTGGGATGACTGTCCTAGTTGTTATTATATTAAAAATACTTCCATATTTGTTGATCAAGATATGCTGCTCTGAGCTTTACAGCCTCCAACCCCCACACCTCTGAAACCATCTTTGTCCGTCTTCCAGGACCCCACAGAACACTCCTTGACTGAGCAAATAAAGTTCCATTGCCCATCACATCAGGCTGTCTTCAGGACCCTTCTCCAACACTCAGGTGGGTTTTCAGTCTAATGCCTGTGCTACATACAGATATCAAATATCTTTAATATGTCTCCTACACACATGTGGTGGAAAAAAGGCTGGCATGGAAGTTTGGTGATTCAAGTTGGAGTCCTTACTTAATCTCTATGAACCTCAGTTTCCCCCATTTATAAAATGAGAAGTTTGGACATAATTATATCTAATGACTCCTTAAGTTCTATTCTGGGATTCTATGATTTAGAACCATCTGAACATTTTCCATTTTCATCTGGAGATGTTGGTGTCTTGCAGAGGGAAAAGAATGGCTAAAAGGAGTTGGATAACTTGTTCCAAAAAGCTGGCCAAGCAGTGGGACTTGTCAAGAAAAAAAGGCAGTGGAAACAAAATAAAGAATTCTATATAAAATCCTTATACAGCCATGCTAAGAAAACCATTTGCAATTCTGATTCTAAAACCTCTCAAAAAATGTTATATTAGAGCTGGAAATTTCCTAGAGAAGGGCACCTAAAAAACTGGACAAAAGGGGGATATCTTTATTTGAAGGCAGATGAAAAGATCTGTGACTCTCCTGCTTGGAAAGGTGAGGCTGTGTAGGAGATAGAGTCAAAGACTACATACATTTTTGAAAGACATAGAGGGATAAACACTGACTTACTCACCAAGCCTCTATAATCCTGCACCTGGAAGGCATCTCTTGAAGACTGAAAAAATTAAATTTAGAGCCTTCTTTTCTTTGCACCCCTGAGAGAGGTGTGAAGTCAGGGTGATATATCTATGAAATTTGTCACCCCAAGAAGTACTACAAGGTATTTGCTCTGGTTCAAGTAAGATCTATGTCAGTACATGGTGACACATCTATAATATATACAGAGACACTGATGTTCAGGCCACATTGGGAAAGGCAATGCTGACCTCTTCTAACCCAGTACAACCACTGTCCCAGGGAGAATGTAAACCAAAATGACACCTATGTATGCTCCCAGAAGGGCAACTTTCTTTTCTCTTTTCCCCCTTTTTAAATTTTTCTTTTTTGATCGTTATCTTACAGAAGTAATGAATGGTCACCTCAAAAAGAAAATCCAAACAGTTCAGAAGACTATGAAATGAAAGTAAATTTTCCTCCTGCCAACATCCCTCTTTCTAGAGACTACCACAGGAAAAAGTACCTGTCAATTTATCTTTGTGAAAAATATATGCATGAGCTGGGCGTGGTGTTTCATGCCTGTAATCCCAGCACTTTCAGAGGCCAAGGTGGGAAGATTGCTTGAGCCCAGGAGTTAGAGACCAGCCTAGGCAATATTGTGAGATCTCATCTCTACAAAAATAAAATAAACCACAGTTGGTTGCATGCACCTGTAGTCCCAGCTACTTAAGAGGCTGAGGCAGAAGGATTGTCTGAGATCAGGAGGTTGAGGCGGTGATGAGTCATGATCTTGCCACTGCACTCTGGCCTGGGCAACAGAGTGAGATCGAAGCTCTCTCTCTCTCTCTTTCTCTCTCTCTCTCTGTCTCCATATATATATGTATATATATATATATATATATATATATATATATATATACACATATAAAATCATATACATATAGTTTACTTAATAAAATATCTCAGGTATCTCTATATCAGAACACATAAACTTATTTAATTTATTTAATTCTTTTTAGTGGCTGCACAATATTACATTGTGTAAATAAACCATAATTTATTTAACCTATTAATGTGCAGTTAGGATATTTCCAGCATTTGCCACATTTGCAATGTTATAATGAATATTTTTGTATCTTGTACCTTGGTCCACCATATTTGTTAGTATGCTTTTATACAACGAGTTTCTAGAAAAAATACTGCCACTTTAAATTATATCACATGTACATTTTGATAAAATGGCTTTTTCTACAAACTTAAGTTCTGTTTATGAGTGTTTCACTTTCCCCATACTATCACAATATGACAATTTTTATATTTCCATGTATTTATGCATCTTCTCCTGGCTAAACAGAAAAAGTATTCAGTTAAGTATATTACGACTCTCCTAAGAGCACAGATGTTGTGAGGATAGCAAAGTGATATAAATAAGCTTGGGAACTTGGAGAAATGCCATATAGCATCTCTGTTGGCCAAATGGATAAAATTGTGGAGTTTGTTTTTTTTTTAAAGAATTTCATTTCCAGGTTCCTAAATAGGGTATTTGATATGAATTTCATTTTAAATTTTATGTTATTATATATTTCATTCATAGCAAAGAGTATGCCTTAGAATGCATAAAGAATGAATACCTGTGTTGAATCTTCTTTATGGTGATTCGAGGTTGGGATGAGTAAAACGCAGTCTCCCCTTTCTGTATCCCTCTTCCTGTATACAGTAAAGAGCTTATCCTTTTAATTTTGTGACTATTTTAAAGAAGTTAATTACAACAAAACATTGTGGATTTGTTTGAATTAAAAAGTGAAGGGGCTAAGATGTAATATATCCCAAGATTATATACATATTACTAAGAAACAAACCTTATTACATCCAACAGACCTTACATAAAATCCTAGTTGTGAACTTTTCAGCATTAAAAAGCAGATGGGAATGTAATTGGTGGAGTGAACCTGGAGGAAGACATGGGTGAGGTATATATGTACGTTGGAGGGGGTAGGGTGGTGGTCCATGTGCTTCTGAAATACACCTACTGTCCCCGGTTATGCAATTTGGTAAAAGAATGCCAGGACTTGGCAACTAAGCGATTGTAAGAAATAGCTCTTATCTCTCCTCTGCCTAGGCCTGCAGCATATGGTCTCAGAGACTGTTTCAGGCAGAAAGATAACCTGTCCCATACCTGAGCCAGTTCTCACCTTGCTCTACCCCAGCTTTGTGTGTCTTTGTGTATCTGATCAAAAGGAAGGTGTTTTTCAAGCAGGAATGTGGAACCTGGGCAAGAAATTTCAGCAGTCTTATAGATCTGGTCATTGGACTCTCTGGCACTTTAGTTTTTATTACTATGGCTACACTTCCCACACCCTGTGACCATAGGCATTCACTGGCTTCATTTTGCTTTTTCATTTGAACACTATACAACACTTTTTTAAAGCCCCAGTAGTCAGAAGGCTTTGTTTGCAGAACCTAATTCCCATACTAAATAAATAAGAATCACTTCCTCTTTTGCAAGACTGCCAACTTGTTTACTTCAAGGGGCAATTATGTCACTGCCAAAGCCACACTGATAAATAATCTCCCTGTCTTTGAATTTTAAAATGAAGCCCTCTAGAGGGTTAGGCTCTGAAAGAACCAGTGATAGCTTACTCTGTTGGATTCAAACTCAAGTTAAAATTCACATCTTAAAGAGAATTTCTTTCTATTTCAGACTGAAAGAAAGAATAATGATGAAAAGGAGTGAAGACTTACCTTAGTAATTAGGGAGTCCCAATAGATTAGACTTGCTAATAGAAACCCAATTAAAACACATTTTGAAAGGATTTTGTTAGAACTTGTAAATACCCCAGAGCTGGTTCTGAATTGTCAGTCTTTTTTTCTTTTACATTTACAATTATATTTTTGTTGTGTGTTGCATATTAAGTAGAACTAGAGGAAATCAATCCCTATTAATCAATTCTTCAACAATGCATAAGTCCCTAGTATTTTAGAGCTTGAGATGGCTTCATAATTTCTTGTCCACATGTCATGGCCTGTCCTTTCATCAGAGAAATCTGTCATTAATGGAAGAATCTACATTGTTTCTTTATGTCTGAACATCAGAAAATGCTGCACTTAGGAAGTTCACAGCCTCACTGCCAACAGGCAGGCACCTGCCAGGTTGAGAGGGTATAGCCATCTGGAACAGCAGAGAACAGGGCGAGGAAAGCTTTTTCAATTTGCAGAGAAAGCAATTACTACATAAAATGAGCGAGATGGGACCAAAAAATGAATGCCCCATCTACCCACCTGCTGTTCCTGATCTAGAAATAATTCAGTCCTTTGGTTATTTGCAGGGAGCTTTGGGAAGAAAACACATTTCATAAATCCCCATGGCTACAGAGATTGCTGCAATGGTTATCATCACGCCCAACGCCCCTGGATTCCTGCGGACTGTTACATGACTCTGTTGACTGTGAGTCACCAGCACCTGCTGCTATGAGGAACCTTTATGTCCTCACTGCTGATAAACCCAGCATGAGAATTTGAGCGTGATGGGTCCAAGAAGATGAGATGGCTGCCCTGGGTTCATCGCAGGTATTACCACTCTCAGTTCTACCTCAGATGCAAGTCAGAAGATCGAAATGGTAAAGGTTATTCCTTTAACCTACTATACCGTGAGTCTGCGAATATGCAGTCATGCACCACATAAGGATATTTCTGTCAGTGACAAACCATATATATGACAGTGATCCCATAATAATACAGTGGAGCTGGAAAATTCTTAAGATGTGTGTCTAGTGACATTGTAGCTATCACAATGTCATAGCACACTGTCACTTGCGTGTTTGTGGTGATGCTGGTATAAACAAACTTATTGAGCAGCCAGTCATGTAAAAGTCTAGCACATACAATTATGTACAGTACATAATTCTTGAAAATGATAATAAATGACTGCTAGTGGTTTATATATTCTCTGTACTATCCTTTTTATTATCATTTTAGAGTATACTCCTTCTACTTGCAAAAAAAAAAGTTAACTGTAAAACAGTCTCAGACAGGTCCTTCAGGAGGCATTCCAGAAGAAAGCTTTGTTATCATCGGAGATGACAGCTCCATGAGTGTAATTGCCCCTAAGACCCTCCAGTGGGACAAAATGTGGAAGTGGAAGACAGTGATATTCATGATCCTGACCCTGTGTAGGCCTAGGCCAATGTGTGTTTATCTTAGTTTTTAACAAACAATTAAAACAAAAATGCAAAAAATTAAAAATAGTAAAAAGCTTATAGAATAAAAGTACAAAAAAATAGTTTTGTACAGCCGTACAAAGTGTGTTTTAAGCCATGTCATTTAAAAAGTCAAAAAGTTAAAAAATTTAAAAAATATGAAGTCAAAAACTTACCATAAGCTAAGGATTTATTATTGAAGAAAAAGTATTTTATATAAATTTAGTGTGGCCTAAATATACAATGTTTGTAAAGTCTACAGTGATATCCTAGGCCTTCACATTCACTTTCATTCGCTGACTCACCCAGAGTAACTTTCAGTCCCGCAAGCTCCAATCATGGTAAGTGCCCTATACAGGTGTAGCTTTTTAAAACTATAGATATATTTTGTGCTGTACCTTTCCTTAATTTAGATACACAAATACTTCCCATTGTATTACAGTTGCCTACAGTATTCAGAATAGTAACATGATGTGCGGTTTTTAGCTTAGGAGCAATAGGCTACAGCATATAGTCTAAGTGATGTTTGCACAACAATGCAGTCTCCTAGTGACACATTTCTTAGAATATAGTCCCATTGTTAAGCAGCACATGACTGTAGTGAAAAGATCCTTTTATTGAATCTGCTGTTAGGAGCCCAGGACCCTTTCCTGAGGTCTCCACGATGCCAAGCAACACATGTTCAATTCAGTGATTAATCAGCCAAACCTAGTTTTGTTTCCTCTAGAAGCAAACCTCAAGATAAGTATTCAAACGCATGTAGCTTGTTTGGGAGGCAATTCCAAGGAACACTGTTAGGTAAATGGGGAAGTGAGACAGGCAAGAGCAAAAAGCAATAATGAGTTTTCCAGCAAGATATCACTTTAGAATCGCCAGAGAAACTTCAAGATACAATGTAGATACAATTTGGCAAACTACAACCTGTGGGCCAAATCCAGCCTGGTTTTGAACAGTTTGTGAGCTAGAATATTTTTAATGGTTCAAAATATCAAAAGAAGAATATTTTGCGGCACATAAAAATTATATAAAATTCAAACTTTAGTATTCATAAATAAAGTTTTATTGGAACACAGCCATGCACATTCGTTTACAAATTGTTTATGGCTCCTTTTGCTATACAACAACGTAGTTGAGTAATTGTAGCAGAGATCATGTAGCTTGCAAAGCCTAAAATATTTACTAACTGGCTTCTTACAGAAATAGTTTGCTGACCTGTGATGTAGAACATGAACCTCAGAATCGTTGGATCTGAGGAGCATGAGAGCTGGATTACTTATCCAACCAATTTTCACCCATCATTGGATGAGGGCTGCTTCTAGATGGGTTTAATTTCCCAGCACTTACAGTATGCTTTTCCATAAGAGGAAAATTCTAAGGTATTCTGAATTCTATGAAAATTCATTCTCAATTCCAAAAGACATAATTTCGCATTTCTTCTAATTAAACATGAAAACACACGTTTTACAAATTCCTACTCTTTCAAATTTCTGACAAAATTCAGTTGCATTCTGAGCCCAGGAGCACATAATGAATTAAATATGTCTGCCTATTTCCTGATTATGGACTGAATTAAGCAATATAACAAGTTATATAGACAAGTATTAGATTCTAAATATTTTGCCCCTGTGAAGCAGGGCTAGTGGTATAAAATATCTTTTCTTAATCGATAACAATCTATGATAATGGATAAGTTAGAGCTGAGAATGTCTTTTTCTTCTACATACCTTCACCAAGTAGATAGTGAGATATTTCAGTTAGAACGATCTCAAAACCCAAATGGAGATTAAATTATATGTTCACTTTTATATCCAATAATATTATGCTTGTCAATAACTGTAAATGATAAAACATAAAATGCAGAAGCATTGTCCAAATAATTGTAAAGGAAAATTAGCATTTGCCAGGCAAAACTCGTTCTGGTACCAGATTCTAGATACTACTAATTCCCAAGACTATATGAGGGAAGATCCCAGAACACCCGGATTTTATCTTTTAAAAATTGCATTTATTCTTACATGTTTAAATGTCCGCCACCTTCAAAGTATTCTCCGTTTGATGCAATATACCTATCAAGATGCTTTTTCCACTGTTCAAAATAGTTTTTAAATTCGTCGATTTTGATGCCTTTTAGTGCTTCTGTCATTTTTTGTTTCACCTCTTCCACATCAGCAAAACGTTTTCCTTTGAGGACTTCTTTCATCTTGGGGGAAAAAAAAGTTGCTCAGGGCGATATTGGGTGAATAGGGAGGGTGGGGCATGGGCGACACGAAGTTTTTAGTCAAAAACTGCTGAACACTCAGCATGGTGTGGACAGGAGCGTTCTCATGGGGGAACAACCAGTCACCTGTTTGCCACAACTTGGGACATTTCTTCCACACAATGTCTCTCACGACAATGGTAGCTGATACATAGACGTCAATGGGTTCTTAGAACACTTACCTAGTGGGGAAAGTTTGTACCACAAAAGGCTCATTCTCCAAAAGACAATTCTGAGTGTTCTGGGTCCCCCCGGTATATCCTCTGCACAGCCACTTTTAAAATGAAGCCTAAACTTAGCCAATTTAATACAACCTTATATTCTAATTTACTTAGATGATCAAATACCACCAAGCTCTCTTTTTAAAAGTGAGAATGACACTCAGCAATCACCCTTCTGGGAATGTAACTGGAGGAACTCAAATCATTCTATGAAAAAGATACCTGCACACGCATGTTTATTGCAGCATAATTCAAAATAGCAAAAACATGGAACCAACCATACTGCCCATTGAAAGTGGGCTGGATAAAAAAAATTGTGGTACATATACACGATGGAATATTACACAGCCATAAAGAGGGACAAAATTATGGACTTCGCAGCAACTTGGTGGGATTTAAAGTCTATAATACTCAGTGATCTATTACAGAAACAAAGAACTGAGTACCACATTTTCTCACTCATAAGCGGATCTTAACCAATTCTCATAATACTATAAGAAAGGGCTTGACAGTAGTGGGAAACTGCCAGGGGAAGGGAGGGGGCACACTTTATCAATAAGGGTACCTGATCTCAAACTAGGTAAAGTGAGGACTAAAGAGAAACCCAAACTTTACCTGTACAATGACCACTTGTAAATCTACCTGAACTGTACCCCACATCTTTAAAAAAAAATTTTTTTAAGTGAGCATGGCAGCACAGCTTAACATCCAAAATCAGCAATTCAGAATATAGTCAATTAAAAACAAAATCAATTTTTTATTCTTAAATTACTTCAGATTATTTTCTGGTCACTAAAATGAAGTACAATTGTTTCCTCCAATAAAGTCATTAAAGGCTCGTGAGTTTTAGATGTTGTTTATCTCCTAACATACTAGTATATTGTTAAGAAGGAAAAAAAGTTTATTTGTCCAAGCCCAGATTCACAGAACAAACCGAATACTTTAATGATCTTCTGCGCGACCCTATTTCCCTATTTCATACTGTACATGCTAAAGAATGCCCAGATTAAGTACTGCCAAATTTCCTCATGTCTGCATAAACTGCCCCTGCTAATTTGAAGGGTTAGCCTTCTTGTCTTAGGATTCTCTCACAGACGTACAATGCCTCCTATGCAAAGTTATCCCAGTCTTCCGGTCTTAGAAGGATGGTTGGCGATAGTAGGGTAGGAAAGTTCTAATCTTATCTACACTGTCCTGCTTCTGTTTTGCTGGCTTGTTATATCCGTTGCTCCAAGGTCAGCAGGCATTTTTCCTTCCACTATTTAAGGTGGTTCCAATAATTCCACTCACATTCATTCAACTATTTATTCTTTTGATAAGCCGTTGAGTTCCAACAATATGTCAGACAACAGCCCCTCATCTCCCCCCACCTCACCTCCAACTATCACACGCCCCCATTTCGACTTGTTTCAAGTAGAGCAGATATGGGACTGGAGGAATGTGTGCCTTGTGCTAGAGTTTACATTACCACAGCCACCAGAACCACATGACAGATCTCCACAGCTTTAAATGGTAGAGCAAGAATGTGGGTGTTGACTCCAAACTTGAGATATTCTAGGCTGAATCCTCTGAAAAAACCCTTCAGGAAACTGATGCAACTTCACCAGCAAGATTTACCTTTTGAGCCTTCAAGGTCATTAGGCAGCTATGTAGATCAGTCTATCAAAAGAGATAAAAGTTATTAAGCACTTAGGGGTCAGAGTTTCAGCTAAGATTTAAGCAGTATTGCTTTGTGGTTAACAACATGGCTTTGGAAATGGGTGATGACTGAAGTTCAACTCTATGCCTATAAAATCAGTTTTGTAATCAATCTTAGAAGAACAGTATATGCTCTCCATGAGGCCAAGCAGTTTTGCTTCCTCTCTCCTTTAAATCATACCTAAATGTTTTCCTGAAGGTTTCAACCTTAAGGTAGTAGATTTGCAAAAACAATTGATGTATTCTTAGTGTACTAGCACTATGTCTTTTCCTCTTCTAGTGGACATCTTTGCTTTGAACAATGACTGACCTCTTATTTCCATATTCTTGGAAGGAGTTCATTATTCCATGCACCAAATCTCATTGATATCTGTGAGATCATATATGCTTCAGGATATTAAAATATTAGACTGCCTTCTTATTGCTTTTAATTATCAATACTCCTTGGGTTGTTTGTTCTGCAGCAGGAGTATCAAAACCTAGGAAGCATGCTCTAATCCCTCTTCCTGCGTGAGGTGGGTATTGCTAATCAGTCAAAGCTTTCCGTGTGCAGCTTCAGAATATTTCTCAACACAAAGCTCTGGAATCCCCTATCAAAATGAAGTTTATTTGACATTCTTGATATATTACACTATGAGTCCTGTTCTTAGGGGTTAATATCAAGAAAATTACTTTTGAGATAGGTTTGAGCCAGTTTTTAATTTGGAAGGGATAAAAAGAGAGAAAGAGAAGAGCAAATAGAGCATTGCTCATACAAAGCAATGTTTTTCTGAGGAGAATGCTTATTGGATTTAATTTCCATTCTAGCAGATGCATTTTAACGTTTAAATAGAATCGCTTGGGTTTGAAGAGACCTCTCATGGGTCATTTAGTTCATATTTCAGCACTAACACAAGATAGATCTCATTATTTTTCATAAATCTTGTCTTTAAAATGAATGAGGGTCTAATGAGTCTTTAAATAGTGACTTTACTGCCTTCTCTGGTAGTATGTGTCATAACTTCAGTAGTCTAACAGCTGCCAATTCTTTTCTAATATTTATTTAAAATTTCCCCATAGCATCAGAAGTTTATTGCTGCATCTCCTATACTCAGTCTGCCTTTAACCTCTTAAGCTAATCCAGTGGTCAGTCACAACTGGCAACCACTGAACGTGAAATATTAGCCATGTCTTCTTTTGAGTAGTGTCTATTCATATCTTTAGCCCATTTTTAAAAAAGAAGCCATATAAGCAGCCAACAGATACATGAAAAAATGCTCAGCTTCACTAATTGTCAAAGAAATGCAAATTTAAACCACACTCAGATACCACCTAACTGCAGTCAGGCTGGCCATTAACAATAACTCAAAAAACAAATGCTGGAAAGGATGCGGGGAAAAGAGAATGTTTCTACACTGTTGGTGGGATTGTAAACTAATACAATCTCTGTGGAAAACAGTTTGGTGATTCCTAAACGATCTCAAAATCGACCTTCCATACGACCCCACAATCCCCCTTCTGGGAATATACCCAGAGGAACTCAAATCATTCAATAAAAAAGATACCTGCACATGCATGCTTACTCCAGCACTATTCACTATAGCAAAAACATGGAACCAACCATGCTGCCCATCGAACGTGGATTGGATAAAAAAAATGTGGTACATACACATGATGGAATATTACACAGCCACAAAGAAGGACAAAATTATGGACTTCACAGCAACTTGGATGGATTTAGAGTCTATCATACTCAGTGATCTATCACAGAAACAAAGAACTGAGTACCGCATGTTCGCACTCATAAGTGGACCCTGAACATTTATCATAATACTATAATAAGGGGCTTGGCAGTAGTGGGACGCTGCCAGGGGAGGGGGACACATAACATCAATAAAGGTACCTGGTCTCAAACCAGGTGAAGCGGGGACCAAAGGGAGGCCCAAACTTTACTTGTATGATGAATACTTATCTACCTAATCCTGAATCGCACTCCACACCTTTAACATTAAAAAACATTAGCCGTGGATGTCAAGGATGAACTCGTTGCCATTACTCCCTTGGACCCAACAGTTGTTTCTCACCATTTCCTAGTTTGAACTTCATCTCTCCTACCTTCAAACTTGGAGGATGATTGGCATCCTGCCTCTGTCCCTTTGGATTTAATACAGTACTGTTACTTTGGGTCTTGGCTTTTTTCACTTGACTGTTTCTCCATTTCTTTGAAGCTAGGGCTGCTTCAGCCAGGAATTCCTTCAGTGCTTCTCCCTATTGCTCAACACTGATATCTGCATAGGGGCAATTGAGACAAATTCATCTAAAGTCTCATTTAGAATGATGACACTAAAGCATGATTATATCTAGACTGTGCATGCCTAGATCTAAGTGGGAAGTTATCTTTGCGATATGATTTGAGTAGCCTCTCTAATAAAAAAACAAAAACAAAAAAACTTCCTTCCTCAGAAGAAGTGCTGGAAATTCAATAATTGAAGAGTCTTTCTTGGCTTCACAAGGCAAGCCAAGGTTTGTTCATTCTCTCTCTCTCTCTCTCTCCCTCTCTCTCTCTCTCTCTCTCTCTCTCTCTCTCTCTCTGTGTGTTTTATGGGACATGCTGAGGATAATAGTGAGGTATGCAACAACCTAAAGTAGACTAGGAGAAAGTGCCAAAACATGTTTTATCTCATCTGTACATTCTCGAGTAATTCAAAGAAGAAACTGGACAAAAAGAATTGTTAAAATCTGAACTAGACATGCAAAAGACCAATATAGTTTTTAAATTATAAAATTTAGGAA